>SNQJ01S0015848.1:76045-108075 GCA_010110895.2 Picea sitchensis | reverse complement strand
CCGAGATAGCCATCTCTCTCCCAACTCCAACTGACTGTCAAACCGCCAAACATTGATGACATTAATGAAGAAGTAGAGTGAATCCACGAATAATAAGATCGGATTTTTATGCAATAAATTTGTTTCTAATTGCGATTTGACAAACTTATTTCGAAAAGTACAGAATTTTCAAATATATACAGGAGTTTCATTTTATTATAATGAAAACATTTTTCATAAGCACGCAGAGCTCGTCATTTTCCGAGTGAACTAATTTCTGCATGTATACGCAGGTCTATCGCAGAAGGGCGAAAAAGAAAGCTTTAGCTATGGCTCCACGGAAAGTAGCAAAGGCGAATGTTGAGGTTGCAGGGAAAGGCTCAGATAATATCTCCGACACTTCACCCCGGAGTGTCGACTTGGTCCCTAGCTAGTCATTTGTTTCAGATATTCTGCAATATGAGCTGGTGAATTATTCAGACTCCGACGACAACGAAAGGGACGACCTGAACACCAAATACAAGATAGTTGTGCTATCTGGAATGCACCGGGTAGCAACCAGACCACGGTTGCTCCCATATTATGACATGATCCAATGGGCGTTGGATCACATAGACTTACCCACCAGAACTATCATGAACTACCAACGGGTCACGATCGAGAATTTTAGACCGGAGCACATCCAAACCATGTATAAGCTCCTGACAACATCTGAATACACGTATGATGATGATTCCCTGGAGGGATTCAAAGAGAAGGAGTGCACTCAATATGACAAAACCATGCCTGGTTTGATAAAGGATTGGGTTTTGCGCTCCACGAAATTCAGAGCAAATGATCAGGGCGTTTATTCAATCGCTTCGCTGGAGCCACAGTATAAGGACGTGGCAATGATGACATGCCGACTATTCAGAAGGGAGGATACATCACATTTCTACATTGCATGGGTGCCTCTCATGTTTCATGTCGCAGAAGGTTTCTCGTTTAATTGGGCAAAGATACTCTCGGACAGTTTGGCCAACCGGGTCACAGAGTATCGGGAGCAGAAGGCAAGTGGGAGATTGTCCTCATTTTTCATGTCTGCGTATATCATGGACGCGGTATGTTCCATGACACCATTCCCTTTGATGAGATGGGCTTAGAATCCAGCCCAAGAAAAACCTGTACATGAGTATCACGACAAACTGTGGGAGAATAAAGCGGACAAATTCATTTACGAAATTTTCAACTAGGTGATGGTGCCCTTGCACATCGCCATTTTTGGTCACCCGCCACCTCGTATCTCGGACAACATTGTTGCAAGTCTGAGTGGTATAGAGGACTAGTACGTAGAAGCAGAGTTTTCCTACTTCAGAGTGTTCGAAGCTGTTGTTCCCCCGCTTGCACTACCATTGTTCATCCCCGACAAGCTGGCTTGTCGCAAGATCACCCGACAAACAACGATTGGCGGGGTGAATAAAGAAATCAAAGAATCTTTGAAGAAGGTATGGTCGTTTTTCCCCCTTCGGTTAAATTCTTATTCTTTATTGGATTTCGGGCATGCCAAAGCTGAGGCTGCAGCCCTAGAAGACCTGAGTTTGGTCTCCATTGAGTATAAAAAACATGATCCTCAGAAAATTGTGAGCAACCATTTAGCTAATTGTGGGATGCAGAGGTTTGAACATGAGTTTTCACCCCCAGATGACATTTTTCGAGCGGCAAGGTCTTATGAGGAAGTGCTAGCTCGGATCCGATCTTTAGCACCCGAAGACATAGCCTCGGTATTAAAATTTCAGGAACACAGGCGAAGTTGTCTTCCCACTGTGTTGCGAGGAGTGAGCCTGGGCGTTTCTGAGACAGAACCGAAGGATGCTGAAGGCCCCAAATATGCAACTCCCGTCTCGGAAATAAGCCAGGACGAGGGGAAGAAAACAAAGAAGCTCGAAGCAGAGGAACTGAATCTGGAAACTGAGACAAAGACCCCTGAACCTCCGAAGAAGCAGGACCCAGTCATCACCCGAGGAAAGGCAGCGAAACAAATCGGGGAACCCATCACTTTTGTTACCCCCTTGCAGTCAACACAAGGAAATATAGAAGAAGGATGGATTTTAAATGAGGAACTGAGGCCTATCAGAGCAGAAGAACTTCCTCCAAACGAGTTCTTCTTTGACAAAAAGAGGAAAGCGGTGGTGAAAAGGGAATTCTACCAGGAGGGAGAATCGACCGCTAAAAAATTCAAGGTTATGACCGATGGAAAGAACAAAAAGAATGAACAATTCGCTACGGAGATCACAGGAACGCTAGGAGCATATGCTTCGGCGAATCAATTTTCGGTCGGATTGTTGAGAAACCAGCTCAAAAGAAAAAATCGCCTGATCAAGACTCTCAAATCCAGAGTGGCTTCGGCCACAGAAAACGCTAAAGGTCAAGTGAGCGGGGAGATAGAACTGGCCCGACTAGCTGATAGAAATGAAATAGAAGTGCTCAAAGCCAAGCTGGAGAAAGCACATCTAGTGATCCGAGATGGTCGGATACAGGCGAGTCAACAAAGGACTATGATCGCAGAGTTGCAAGCTCAGGTAGAAGTTGCTGGAAGTAGGGTGATCGATGTCGAGGGGTTTAAATCCCGAGCGATCGAGATTCGGAGCAGGATCTCTTCTGCACAATAGAGTTTGCTAGCCAAAGTGGGAGTGATTCGAGAGGATTTCCTGTTGATGCATCGGATTTCGGAGAACCTGACTGTCAGAGAAAGGAATGCAGAAGCGGCTCGGGTCGCCTTTCAGGAGGCGGTGATGGCCATGAACAACAGAGTTTCGGTAGGTTCTCCCGAACTCACCATCTCAGAACAAACTAGAGGTAACATTCTGTTGAAGGATTGGGAGCACAATATTGCCCTAGGCAAGGAACAGGCCCAAAAAGTAACCAATTCATTAGAAGAAGCCTTCAATGCTATAGATGGCGAGCTGTTGTGTATGGACAGTGGAGACGACGTCGAAACATTAATGCAAATGAATGTAGAACAGATCTCACTCGATCTGAAAGAGAAGGATGAGAGAGATTCGACCGATATCTCTCAGATGGACAGGGTGGACATGGCTCGAGTTGACAAGCACTTAATCCAACCCAGCGTGAAACTAATTGCCCTCGACATCGTCGAGGCACAAATGGGAGACAAGATGCAACAGTTAGCCTGAGAATGTTACTTCACCGAGGCCATCTGTCAAGCAGAGCCTTCACAACTCATATCTCAGTTTGTAGAAAGATGTATAGCCTGCACCGAATCTGCGTGAAGACAAGCACCTGGCACCAAGTAAAGATAGAGTAGGAGAAAGGGAGCAATTGCGCTCCTCTCGGTTGTAACCGAATTTGTGTAACCGTTGAGATTCTAACTGATCTGTAAAATTGTATAAATATATCACAGAAAGAAATAAAAGAGGATGGACCTTTTTGTGTCGATTGTAATAGATTTTTTACATTCGAGAAGTTAATATCAGCAAATCTGGAGATTCTCGATTCCATCAAGACTGTGTTACAAGTTTGTTTCTTTGTATTTCATGTTTCATTTCATTTCATTAGTCATAATTGATGTGCTTCATTATACTTTAGTACAACCACTACTATAACGAAAGGATTTCAGTTTTCTGTAATTGTTTATTGTCTTTCCTCTGCACCAGCTATCAGCGGGTGTAAGACCAATCTGCACTTTCAGAATTATATATTCTTTGCTATGTCAGTTATTTCCTTACTAATTTCCTCTTCTGTTTATATGTGAGTTTTCTCTTTGACAGGAACCTTGCGTTATATGCAGCTAAATTTTTTTTCTCTCACCTCACACCTTTTATTAAAATATAATACAGTTATGGGAAAGAGCCTTCAATTTGCATTCCTATTTTATTCTTAAACCGTAAAATTCTCTTTATTTCGACCAAATCGAGACAACTTTTAATCTCTCTTTGAATCCTTTCCTGCCCTTACTGTTCCTCCATGACTGTCTCTAGACCAACACAGCCTAATATCGAACCTGGACTATCAAACCAAACGCATATTGCTTTAAACCTTTTCGACATAATCCTTAAAACTGCTAATAACCGGGACGAACTTGAACGTTCATGGGAAACCATTGAACAAGATATAACTACTCAGGAACAGTTGGAATGGTTGCATGCTATCTTCTTGGGATATGGAACCCCAAGTGTGAGAAATAAGAAACAAGATAAAAGAACACTGCACATTATTACTGCAAACTTTCCTACAACATAAAACCAAAATATAAGGAAGAAAATTACCATGCCAAAAAGAGAAAAGTTGGAAATGCAAATGCAAAACCCGAAAAAATGACCGAGAAATTATAATAAATTAAATAGAAAGCTTAAAAATAAAAAAAAGTGTTGCAAATGCAAATTCAATATTAAAAAATAGGGATGGAATTTGGTCTTTTATGCAAATACACGAGGGTTGAAGATATAAAAAAAAATAAGCTTAAAATGAGATGGAAATTTTGGATTTTGTCATGAGGGATGAAAATACAAGTTTTTAATCTTGATTATGAGTTGTAAATGCATGTCAAGAAAGCCTTAAAGAGGGCCAAAAAATTTAATTTCAAGAAATATCATTCTCTTTAATAATTTATCCTATAAGGAATCCAAGAAAAAAATCTTGAATAGTTTGCTTCTTCACTCCCAAAGGAGGGAAAACACCAGCAATGCAAAAAAAATGAAAAATCATAAAAAAGTAGGATGTGAAAGGAAATAGAAACCATGCTCAAGATCTACAATAATTTATCCTCAATTAATCTATCAAGTGGAGAATGGAATTATTGGCCAAAAATGAGGTTGTAGAAGAGAGTTTGACCCGACAAAAGCGTTTTGAAAATTGACCCCCTGTGCAGGATTTGCATTGTACCTCACTGAGAAAAAATCTAGTTACGAAGATCCTCTAACAAACAATTTTTCGGGTGATGGAATCATAGGAAAGGGGTCACCCTATCTGGAATCCAATGCCAAGCATCCAACGGAACTAACGGTTCGTTGATTCAAGGCACGATTTTCATGTTATGGTGATTTTCAACTCACCTCTTGAATCCATTCAGGGAGACAATGAAAATTTAGTCTGGTGGCATAAAATCACAACCCAATGATGTAACTAAGTTCTACAAGCTACAAAAGGTATGTACGACCAATTCCCATTCAAACACGATGCTCACAATCACTCGACACAGGGGTTGTGAAATTTCACCCCCTACATTGGATTTGCATTATGCCTTACTCAGCTAAACCCTAGTTCTGGAGATCCCCTAATAAACACTTTTCTAGGTGACTGAATCATAGGAGAGGGATCCCTCTAGCTGGAATATGGTGTTAGGATTCCAACAGAACTGGAATTTTATCAATCCGAAGCACGGTTTGGGTTCTATGGCAAGTTTAAACTCACTTCCTGAAGCCATTTAGGGACACAATGACAATTTGGTCTGGTGGCACAAAATCACAATAGGGAAAGGTAAATGAGTTTTGTAAGATCAAGGGGTTCTGTATGGCCAACTCTCACACGACCGTGCTGCCCAAAATCGCCCGACATAGGGGTTTTGAAAGTTGAACCCCTATGTCAGATTTGCATTGTGCCTCGATGAGAAAAACCCTAGTTCTGGAGATCCTTTAACAAACACTTTTCTAGGTGACAGAATCACAGGAGAGGGGTCCCCCTATATGGAATCTGATGCAAGGATCCCAATGAAACTGGTGGTTTGTCGATAAGAGGAATGATTTTCATGTTATGGTGAGTTTCAACTCGCCTCCTTAAACCATTAAGGGAGACAATGACAATTTGGTCTGGGGGCACAAAACCACAATTGGGCGATGTTAGTGAATTTTGTAAGCTTCTCAAGGTCCCTATGTAAAATTCCCATGTGACCACAATGCCCAAAATCACCCGACATAGGGGATGTGAAAGTTGACCCCCTGTGTCAGATTTGCATTGTAACTGCAAGACTCTCGACCAGTGAGCAGACCCTCATTAGTTATTTTTATTTAGTCCATTGACTTGTTGCATATTTTCAAATCATATATTGTTATCTTGGTGAAATTTAAGAGAATATAAGAATGTTATCTTAGTTTAAGAGAATATATTGTCCATGGATTGTTGCATAGTTTTATTACTTTGCCAAGATTTACATTCCTATCCCTTTATCACTCTCTACATACACAACCACTGGCCCTAACCTCTTAAAAATTTATTTATCTTCCAAATGGTTTCTTTATACTAGCGAATATGAACCTCTCTTCCAATAGGCTTACCACCCAACTCCCAAATTATTGAAATTCATTTGTTTTACTTCATGGAAGCTAAATGAAAATTTTTAAGATTGAAATCCAATTTCAACTTATTATTCTCTTAGATACTATTGAGGCCAACCATTAATGGGAGATGAAAAGACCCTATGGTTGAACATAAAAATTCCACAAAACTATTCAAGGAGCTAGTAACCTAGATTTGGATTTCCACAAAGCCTATCTAATCTAGCTGACACCATCCAATTCCCTTTTTTCTTATCAAACAAAGTGTGTTGTCCTGGTCTCTCCTTGTGCTACCATTTCAAATTTAGATAAATTGTGTGCAGGATATGTTGGCTACTATTCCAGGACAGTTTCTCATTGAGAGAAGAACATGCCAAATATTTTCCTAAAAAGAGGTGGGAGCATAGTCTGAGTAAAAACCAGTAATTGTCCTTCAACCATTTCCATTAACCAAAAATATTGATTATCAAGATCTCAAACCTTGTAAAAAATATCAATATATTTCCCCTTATAAGAAATACAAGCTATCAACCAAGGATCAATGCCATACATTGCCCCACCTTTTCCCCGAGGATAATCTATCACTAGTTCGGTCATTCCATTCAAAATGATCAAACCATGTTAATTTGAAGAAACTGACCATCAGTTCTTCTAAATAGACATTTGATTGTGTTGTTTTCAACATAATATGTTAAATTTAGAGTTGTTATTAAGTTATTTTCAATTTACTAGAGCATAACAACAAAAGTAGGACCGTTGAAAGAAACACAATCACAAGGTACACAACATTTTATCCTGGGAAAACCTCATGGGGGAGAAAACCAAACGAAAAATTCCTCAATAATAGATTGCCAAGACTAAATACCAAAACCACCAAGAAAAGACTAGGACTAAGAATGTTCCCCTCTCTCCTTCTTCTTGCAACTATAGCTACCATCAAAAGATTCGCACTAGAAGTGAGTGTGAGTGAGATGAAAAATGAAGCACCCTCATCACTTATAAGTACTAGTTAAGGAGGAACTAGGGTTATGTTTTTTCATCAAGTAGGGTCAAATTTATAAACACCACCATATAATTATGGTTTGACCAATCCACAAAAGGGGATTTGGTCATACATAAGTCCTAACATGATTAATTCACAAAAGGGGATTTTATCTATAAGATAATAACTCAATTATAATTAGGATATTCTTCAAAGTTATAATATTTCAACACTCCCCCTTAACGAGAAGGGTATTCTACTAACATAACCCAATAAAACATCATCCGGAGAGAGAAAGTGTTCAACAACATCATCAACATTTGGAACACTGACTCGCATATCTACAAATCATCATAATTTTTTTTCATTGTCAATATCATCTTTGTTCACAACATGGATCTGGAGTAGCATCATCACCATCATTTTTATGAAGCTAAAACATCAACATCAATTAGTATAACACTAAAGAAACAACATTACCAACTCAAGGATGGTACACCATCATCATCAACATGAGGCTGATATAACATCATCAACAACAGTACAAGGTTGATACAACATCATCAGTAACAACATGAGGATAATACAACATCATGAACATATAGAAAGAGAATGAGGTAGGTTCAACAACAACATTTTGTGGTACTCTCACAACCTGTACTTATCAGACCTCAAGGATATGCCTAGGAATCATAAGATTCTCTAGGATATAAAATCCTAAGGGAGCTACCACGTGGTATTCTAAGAAATTGTACTTCTTGGACCTTAGGTAGATGCCCAGGAATCAAAATATTCCCTAGGATATAAAATCCTAATGGAGCTACTAATACTGACCACAACTGGCATATACATGCAAAGGTACTCTGACAGGACATCCTTACCGAACCTTTGGGATCTGTCCAGGCATGATCAGTCCCCTAGGATATAAAATCCTAATTGAGCTACATGTTGTTCTTCAGAATACCATAGTATCATCAACATCACTCCCCCTTTTGGGAGAGGTCCTTATCACATAGAATCACGGTGGATTCCATATCCATATCGAATAGACCTTTCAACAACCTCTAAATCCATATGGATTCACAACTGGTGGAACATGCAGTAATGTATTCTTCTTCTATCATGCTGAGAGAAATACTGAATTTCTTCCTTCTCTACCATGAATTCATGGTTGACTCCATAATGAAAAAAAATTCTGAAGTTATTTTTCTATCAAAAACACTTCCAACTCAATCTAAATCAATATAACGAACCAGTGTGAAGTCATGATCTCCAGTATAATAGAGACGAAACTCTAATGTACCATTAAGGTATCTCATCACATGCTTTGCAACTACAAGGTGAAAATGTTTGGGCTCTACCAGATACTGTCTCATGGTGTTAACAACAAAGAATATATCGAGCTTGTTATTCATCATATACATCAACAAACCAATAATATTTTTGTACAGAGTAGCATCAACTAATTCTGACAAAGTATCAACCTAGAGATTTGTCTTTATTTCCTTGGGTGTGTTCATGGCTTTGCATTACAAAATGTCAAACCTGTTTAGTATTTCAACTGCATACTTCCCTTACTTCAGGAAAATTTTCTTTGGGCTCTACCAAACTTCAAGACCTAAGAAATAATTCATTAGGCCTAGGTATTTCATCTCAAATTCTGCAACGAGCTTCTTCTTACAATCTGTGATGAGATTTTCTTCTCCTATTAATAATAATTTATCCACATATAGTAGAAATATAACTGGATCATCATTCATAACCTTGAAGTAAAGGTTAGAATCATCGTTACTCTTGGTAAATCCCAATCTCTTCAGGAAACTATCAATTCTTCCATACCAAGCTCTAGGAGATTGTTTCAACCTATACAAATCCTTCTTCAACCTCCAGACATGAGTCTTTATATCTTCAACTTCAAACCCATGTGGTTGTTCTATATACAATTCTTATTCAATAACACCATTTAAGAAGGTTGTTTTCACATCCATCTGGTGTAACTTTTGCTTCATTTTGGATGTAAGAGCTATGATGGTTCTGATAGAAGTGTATCTGGATACATGAGAAAACATATGTTCATAATCAATTCCTTCCTTTTGAGAAAAGACATGATCTACAAATCTTGGTTTATATTTTTCAATACTTTCGTCTAGAGCATGCTTTATCTTATACATCTGTTTGGAAGATACCACATCTTTGATATTTGGACTGGGAACTATTTCCCATACATCATTATATATAATGAATGGCTACTCTTCTATCATGGAATCCACCCTTTATTTCTTTTGAATGGATTTTTCAAAGAAAGTAGGTTCCTTTTATATGAGATCACACATCAAGGTCATATTACTGGAGAATGTCTTAGGTTTCTTGCTTTGTCTCATTGTTCCTTCTGGGGCTCAATACTTCTCTCCATATTGAATAAGTTCACTTTCCCAATTTGTCTTTCTCTTGTGAGAGATCGTCATCTGGGGAGGTTCTTGATATTATGTCATATCATAATTTTCTGGAATCTCATCATCGGGAGTAACTGTAACTTCCTTCACTAGTTCTGCAACTCTGGGAGCTACAAGTTATTCTTCATATAATTCTTCAAGTTGGCATCTCCTTGATATCTTGAGTGTTGCATCTTCTTCAAAGGTTACATCTCTGTTGATATCAATATGATGGTAACCTGGTATGTAAATTCTAAAGGCCTTAGAGACCTCACAGTATCCAACAAATATTCCCTTCTTTCCTGAAGGGTCCAACTTAGTTCTCATTTCTTTTGGAACGTGT
Source organism: Picea sitchensis (assembly GCA_010110895.2). Lineage (NCBI taxonomy): Eukaryota > Viridiplantae > Streptophyta > Pinopsida > Pinales > Pinaceae > Picea > Picea sitchensis. The sequence continues at coordinate 98,070 of SNQJ01S0015848.1, read as the reverse complement.
ACAAACCATGGAAAACCAAATATATTGAGATGGATTACTTATGTCTTCTTTCCAAATAACATTTCTTCTGGGGTTTTGAATCCAAGTGCACTATGGGATAATCTATTTTTAACATAAATTGCTTTTCTTACGAATTCATCCCATAATTACATTGGAATATCTTGATCATGGATCATAGTCTTCATTTCTTCCATTATTGTTCTATTCTTTCTTTCTGCTACAACATTTTGATAAGGATTATAGGGAGTGGTGAGATCCCTCTTAATCCCTTCATCTTTTCAAAATATTCCAAATTAATTTGAGGTGTATTCTCCCCCATTATCTGACCTGAGTATATTGATTTTTATTTCATAGAGATTTTCTATGAAGTCTTTGAATTCCTTAAACTTTATGAGTACTTCATCTTTCGATTTCAATAAATAAACCAAATTCTTGCGAGAATAATCATCAATAAATGATACATAGTTTACATACAAACTTAGATAGGTTGATGGCATTGGACCAGATACATCTGAGTGGATGAGATCCAAGATTCCTTCTGCTTTACTATCACTCTTTGGGAAAGGATTCTTTATGTTTTTTCCTTGTGCACATCCCTTGCACACACCTTCATGATCAACCTTGAATTATGGTAGACCTATAACTACCTTGCTTATATATTCTAAGGATTTGTAGTTGATGTTTTCTAGTCTTCTATGCCAAAGTTTACAAGGACTCTCAATGGAGTGAGTCAAGGATGCATCTGAGTGACTTTTTAACTTATACAATACACCTTCTTCTATTCCAATAAAAATTGCATCTTTTATGGTTTTTCCTTTAGGCCACATAAGAACTTAACCATCTATGAATGCAACCATGAAACATTTCTTATCTAAGGCTGAGATAGAAAGTAAATTATTTGTCCAACATGATACATAAAGTAAATCCTTCATTCTCATCGGAGTCCCTAAAAAAAATTTGTAGGTGGATTCTCCCATTCCTTTGATAGGGTATTGGTAATCATCTTCAAGTGAAAATTTCTAGGGAAAGTCCTTTTCTGTAAGGCTAGAGAGAATGTCTCCCTGACCTATCATGCTCTTAGAGACACCATTGTATATGATCCAAGCATCCTCTATAGGTGTCACAACTCATGAGAGGGCGGAAAATAAAACATAATCTTCAATCTCTTCTTTAGTCAACTCCGTGAGTGGTTCATCATCTTCAACTGCATGGGAATTATGTATTTTGTTATTTCTCTTACTGTATTCTTCCCTTCTGGTAGGAAAATTGTTAGCAATGTGTCCCATATTATCACAGTGATAACATTGATAAGAGGAGAAATATTTTTCTCTTCTTTGAACCTTCTAATATTTCGAAAATCTCCTTGGAGGGGGAGATTCTTTATGGAAGTGGGTGAATCTCTTTGGGAAGTGAGATTCCTTATGGAGGTGGGTCTCCTTTTGGAAGTGATACATTTTATTTCCCCCTTTAGCATGAGAATATAGGGCTTGATATTCATCCATTAATAATACTACTTCTCAGTTGGCTACTCTTGCTTCTTCTTGAACAAATTATTCCCAAAGATTGTCAAATTGGAGTGTTTCCTTTCTTTCACAAATATCTTGGATGAGGGAATCCCAAGGTATTTTGAGACCATTAAGAGTTTTCATGATGATTTTATCTTCATCCAATTTTTCTCCAATTTATTCTAACTGTTCTTTCAAATGAGTTAGCCTATATAAATAGTCTTAAATTGTTTCTCCTTTTTGCATCTTTGTATTCTTGAGTTGGGTTCTCAAGTTCATATTCTGGTTGATGTTATTTCCTTCATACATTATGGTTAGGGAATCAAAAATATATTTTGAGTATTCTTAGAAGACACTTGAGGAATCAAGTGATCCTTAATAGAGTCTGCAATGATTCTTTTGGCCCTAACCATATCCTTCTTGTACTTTGCTTGGTTGCATATTCTTTGGGTTTGGGTACATTTTCTTTTATTAATTTTGCAAGGTAATTCTCTTCAAGAATGAGTGAAATCCTATATTTCCAAGAATGTAATTTTTCCATACCTTCTAACTTGTCAACAAACTTGATGCTTGTAGACATCTTGACCTCGAGCTAGGAAAATGATCAGAAATAAAAATGCTCAAAAAGTGAATCTAAACTTACCAGGAGATGTGTTGGGTTGAGGACAGTACGATGGAGATATATATTTAAAAAAAATCCAAATTTTACCACTTGAAATTGGGCTTATGTAAGTATGTACTAGTACTGGTTCTGGTTTCTTGGTTTTCTTGTTTTTTGGTACCAGTCAAAAATAGGTTTTGAATTTCTGGAGGCTCTGGCCACTAAAAAGTTTCGTTCAAGATGCCAAGTGATGTGCTAGGGTAGGGATCACTTCCCTAGATGGGTTTTAGTCATAAATTTACTTCCAATAAAAAATCTCTAATTTCCTTATACAACAATAATGACGTTTTTGGATACCTAGTGAAAGGTGCTCTATTCAGCCAATCTTTGATACCATGTTACATCTAGAGTTTTTATTAAGTACTTTTCAATTTACTAGAGAAAAAAAACATAAGTAGGATCACTAAATGAAACACAATCACAAGGTACACAACATTTTATCCTAGGAAACCCTCATGGGGGAGAAAACCTTGTAAAAACTTCCTCAATAATAGATTTACAATACAATTCCAAGAAAAAAGACCAAAACCACCAAGAAAAGACTAGGACTGAGCATGCACATCTCTCTCCCTCTTCTTGCAACTACATCTACCCTCAAAATATGCACACTACAAGTGAGTGTGAGTCAGTGAACAAATGAGACGCCCTCCTCACTTATAAATACTAGTTGAGGAGGTTCTAGGGTTATGTCTCTTCATCAAGTAGGGTCGACTTCTTCCAATAGTGGTTAAAACCACTTTATTAAATCCCAGGGGCCAAATTTACAAACACCACCATATAAATATTATTTGACCAATCCACAAAAAGGTATTTGGTCATACATAAGTCCCGACATGATCAATCCACAAAATGATATTTGATCTATAAGATAATAAATAAATTATAATTAGAATATTCTTCAAAGTTCCAATATTTCAACATCATGCACATTATGTTTTTTGTACATCTCAGTAGCATCCTTATTGGCCGGTGTTCATCATAATTTGGCATGCACATAAAACATATGGTTGTTGTGCATGCCAAATTGGCATGCACAACAACCCTATGTCTTATGTGGATGCCAACTTGGCATGCAAAATAACCCTATGGATTTTGTACATGCCAAATTTGCATTCACACTAGCCAATAGGGATACTATGCATGCTAATTTGTCATGAACAGAAGCCATAGGTCTGTTGTGCGTGCCAATTTGGAGTTTTTTGTGTCTTACAAAAGCTCAATTATGAACAAGGTGGAAGAACATATCTCCCAACCTTTTCTACAAGTTCTCTTCCTCGTCTTGTTTTAAGATACTCTTTTTTTGGATTCTATTGATCAGTTTATTTTCCAAACTTGTTTGATCATTTCCTTTGTGTCGCTTCATTAACTAGGTACTGTTGAAGATTAAAAATGCAATGAGGAATTTCACTCGCAAAGTATTGCTAAAGCCCTATTATTTAAACTATGCTAATAATATTATATGAGTAGGTGGGACCCCCTTGTAGACTAGAGGCTCAAAGGTAGTCATATCACACATTTTATGTTGATTCTTTTACGTTTCTTATAGGGTCCTATATGGTTGACAATGCAGTCATGGTTTCATTTTGATATAGTAACAATTGGATGATGCATTTTATAGGATGTTTTTGCAATTCAAATCATTGTATTTTATGTTTTTGCATTTTATGTTATGTCACAAATCATTGTGATCTACTACTTGGACACACACACACAAGAACTATGTTAGAAATAACATAACCAAATATGTTAGAAAAGAAACTTATGAAAAAATATCCTAAAAGGAAAGGATCTATGTTTAAGCTATGTTAAACGTTATGTGCAAATGAAAAGGTAAAGATGTTAGTGTTAGTCCTAACTATTCTATGGTTGGTTAGTGGCTATGTGATTTTCATTTGATTATTTTGGGCGCATATAATATTGCAATACATATGGTATGGAATAAGAGCTTGGAAATGGTTAATGTGAATGTTTTGGGTGGCACATTGGGAAAGGAATATCATCGCAGATTTATATGGTTTGGAAATTGATTACATCATTTAATGCATTGGCAAATGTTGGTTGTATTGTACATCATAATTGAATAGGATAGGGGATGGAAGCGACGTGTTGTAAATGCACATCACTCGATACTCCCCCCCATCGACCGTCACCCTAGTATTGTTCTTTGTTTCATTCAGTCTGTTGGTGGTTAAGCTCCACATTTTAGGCTTGGGAAGAAAATTCTTGACCAACTCGCTCTTTTAAGCTCTTTGTTACATGTTGGTGACAACCCCCCTATTCCTCCTTTTTTCTCACTCCTTCAGGGATGGCACAACTTCTGGGTCTAGGATCATTCAAATCATCAAGTCAGATGGCTCATCAACTTTGGATGGAATCGATTTCTATTTGACAGAGGCCCTTTTTTTTTCTTCCTAGGTGCCCTCTATGTGGCACCTCCAGACCCTCTCCTTAGCTCTTTTAAATCTTACACCAATAACCTTATCTCTCGATGCTAAGCTCCTCCCTTGATGTGACCATGGACTGCGACCATGGGCCAACTCCCTTCGCGACCCCACACTTCCGTACTTTCTTGAACTTCTTCCTCCTTTTCCTGACTTCCGAATCGATGAATGCTTCGGGACCATATCTGTGATCCTCGCTCTTCTCGCGATCAAAAACTATGATCGAATAGTGAGTTCGAACTTCGTGAGTCATGTCTTCTCTTTACTCTGCTTCTTCCGATTATGAATCAATGATGCATTGATACTTTGACATGTTCCCTTCCAGATCCAAAAACCTGGATTGAAATCGCTCTTCATGACTTCGCGAAGATCCTTTACTTTCTCTTGGAAAACCTTTTGGAGTTCTTCCTCCTGAACCTCTCAATCTTCTTCCACCTGTCTCCTCTTTGACGATGGATGACTTATCCATATCTGGGACTTCGGATGGTCCAAAATCCTTTGCACACTTAGCACATTTTATTCTCTCAAGACTTAGGTTGTTCTCAAAAGATATCTACACTCCTTGCAAAATCTATGCAACTCTCCTATGACTTTGCTCAACTTGAAAACCTCTAAGGTTCCAAATTCCTTTGTGAGTTTCTCATGCCCTCCTGGCAGTTTCTTGCCCTGATTCCTGAGATTATAAGGTGAACTCTCAACACCTTAGGTGCACTCCTTGCACTTGGCTCAGTTCTTCGAAGGCTTCTCTCTCGGCCTTATGGAAAGGTTTAAGGCATCTCCTTTCCTTTGTCATTGCACTTCTTGCAAAGCCTTCCTTCACTAGAATGTTCAACAATTTTGGGATTCTTCTACACCTTCAACCATGTAGTTCCTGGGTATGCTCACACAAGATCGATGCCCTCCTAGCAGAGTATTCCTGAGTGTTCAGTAACTCTGAGTTGTTCTTCTCTCCACATATTCTTTATTTTCAAGGGACTTAACCTCTTGGAAATTATTTCCTGAGTCTGTAAATTAATATAGTGTGCCCTCCTGACAGTGTCTCTTATGACTCCACTGAGTTCATATCCGCACTCCTTGTGTTGGCTTATAGAGTTTCCTCTCTCTATTGCGCACTCCTTGAACTTATCCTAGAGAACCAGACCTAACTCAACACACTCACGGATAGAAAACAATATCTCTATCCCTGCAGATGATTTCAAACATTCATCTACAATTCTCAAACATCTAAAAGACATTCATAACACAACACTGATTACACAGAAAGATAAAACAAGAAAAACTTCCATTTTCTATTAATGGTGGAATGTCAATTTACAATGGTGGATTCTGAGTTGCAACTGACTCTTGGCTCTTATCAACTTCCTAATTTGGCTAAAAATTATTTTCATATGGCTTCAACAGCCTATCATCTAACCTCTATCAGACATACAATACAAAGATTTATACAAGAGGGACTCAAATGGCCTTCCCTCGCAAGATAACTAACGCAGCCGCACTCCTCGGAGGATGCTCGCTCTCACAAGATCTTCTTATGTTCTCGGCCCGAAGAACTCAAAGGTTCCTCTATTTCCCCGTCAGGAAATATTCACCCACAGATTCTCCTCACGTTCCCCCTCTCTCAACTTTTTGGAGGATTGAAACTTGCAGTTTCGCAAGTTCACTGTCAATCACTAGGCTCTCGAATCCCCGAGACTCGATGGCCAGTCAACGCTGACTTTATCTTCCCCCTGTTGGGATTTATTCTTATCGCTGTTTCGCTACTCGCTATATCGTGCACCTTGATTTTTCGATTCCCGATACTCGATGTGACGAAACTCTGACACACGTGCGAGTTGTCACCTTAACTCCCACCACTTCTATCGGGATTTCGGGATTCACGGGATCGCGAATCCTGATGCCAAAGGTTTCGGGACTTTCATTTTCCTGATCCCCAACACTGTTCCACCTGTACTCCACTAGCTCCTGCTATGTCCCACACGACTCTCGTGTCGGGATATCGCGGATCGCGATTCCAAAATGTCTGTGTATCTCATCTTCAAAACCCCTAATATGCTGAACCCCGACTCTTTCGGATGTCCTGACATGCGTCCTCAACAATGAACGGTTCTGATCTTGTCGGGATATCGCAGATCGCGATATCGCAATACTCATTGCAACAACTTGGAGTTTCGACTTGCGAATTCTCGATATGCGATGTCACGTGTAGATCTGACGGTCCTTATGACTCGGGATTGATGTCTATGCCCCTTCTGAGCTTCGAACCTCTTCCACACTTACGCTATAACCTCCCTACACCTCTGTGAGATCCAACGACCCTCAAAACTTTGCGAAATATCCTCAAAGGATTTCGATTGTCCCTTCTTCCTTCGTTGATTCTGCGAAATGAAGAAGTGTCTCTCTGCGAGACTCTTTCACCTGCTCGCCAACCTTGTGACGCTTCCCTCAGACTTTCAATAGCAGCCTCCCTGTGCTTATCCTTCAGTGAATTTGAAGGCCTACTCCTCCTGAGATTTCTTACGACTTCAATCTTCCTAGAAACCTCTTGCACGCACTCCTTACGGAAACCCTTCAACCTCGACTGAGTGTTGAAGTCTCTCGACCCTGTGCACTCCTGCAATAACAGTCTTTCAAGGCTTTGCTCAGGTTCACAACCCTCAGACCCTTAACTAGCCTGTGCACTCCTTGCATGGTACTGTGCCTAACTGCACTTTCGAGGAAATGAGAACAAAATCTATCTCTAATTGAACCCTTCTATCAACGCACTCCTTGCGGACAATTCAACTGCACTCCTTGCAGGAATTCTCTGGCTCAATTAGGGAAATAATTGAAACTCATTCTGTCTCCCTCTCAGACTTCAATTCAACCATGAAATCACATACACAGCGTATAAAAGAAATTGTATGATAGGAAGCAAATATTCATGACCATAACATCAATACACAGAGAAACAACACAAACCATGAATTTGAATCAAAGCTTTATCTTATTAATTCAAATGCCTGTACATGGGTGTTCTTCATACATCTCTCTGCATGCTCTTCTCTTCTTGCTCCTGTTAATGTTACCATCATACAATGAGGGTGTCTATATCTGTTTTCCCTCTTGGACTCTAAAGCTATCAAATCTAAAATTAAATTCCTATCTACCAGCATTAACTATATTAAATGCCATCTATCTACTAAAGGACGAGAGCTATCCGCTCAAGGTCCATTACAATATACAAGTGCTCCATCTCTTAAATGATTCATTTAAGATTGTGCAACAATCCCAAAGTATTTTAAAAAATTTGTGCTGGCTGGTCCAGCTCTCCTCCACTTCCGCGCTGGCTCGCTTGATGTGTTGGCGATGCTCCTGCATCATACTCCCTCACTTGAAAAATTTCATGGGCTCCTGTCCATGAGATCCTACATGGTTTGTCCATGCTTCTGTATCTCTACTTTGGTCTCCCAGCTGGCATCTTCCACTTGACCAGATACTCGAAGTATTCCTTCCTTCTGGTCTTCTTACCCATTCTCTTGTCTAGTATGCATTCCATCTGTGGCTTCTCTGCAACTGGCATTTGTTTCATCCACTAGATTACTGGAAACCTATCTCCAATATCTATTTCTCCAGCCCTGTATGGGTATAAATCTACGATATTGAATATCGGAGATATTCCGATGCCATCCGACAACTCGATCTCATAAGCATTTTCTCCGAATTTTCTCAAGACCTTTCATGGCCCGATTTTCTTCATCTTCAGCTTATTGTATGTTCCCCTCGGGAACCTTTCCTTCCTCAAATGTGCCAGAACTATATCACTAACTTCAAACTGAAGTTGTCTCTGATGCTGATCTACTCTTCTCTTGTACTCTTGACTTGATTTCAACAGTCATTCCTTCACCTGGCTGTGAAGTTCCTTCATCACCTCAACGAATTCCTCTGCACTAGCGCTACTAGTAACAGTATGTTCTGAATCTCTCAATTCAGAAACTCCCCTCGGCTTCACGCCATACACAATCTGAAATGGACTTCGGCCTGTACTCCTGTTCACTGATTCGTTGTATGCGAACTTGGCCTGTGGTAATATCTGATCCCAACTGTTGTGGTGCTCTATCACCAAGCTTCTGAGCAAGTCTCCCAGACTTCTGTTCACCACCTCCGTGTGTCCATCTATCTTAGGATGATAAGATGAACTAAATGACAAATTAGTTCCCAGCTTCTTCCATAAGGTCCTCCAAAAATGCCCTATGAATTTTGTGTCTCTGTCCGAAACTATACTTTTCGGCAGTCCATGAAGTTGAATGACCTCCTTGAAGAACAGATTTGTGATGTGTGTCGCATCGCTGGTCTTCTAGCATGGGATGAAGTGTGCCATATTAGAAAACCTATCCACTACTATAAATATTGAATCAACACCTCTTTGTGTCTTTGGCAACCCCAATACAAAATCCATGCTGATCGCCTCCCATGGCCTCTCTGGTATGGGAAATGGCTGATAAAAACCTGCATTATGCTTTCTCCCCTTCGAATGTTGGAAAACTCTACATCTACCAATGAATCTCTTGACATCTGTTCGCATCCCTGGCCAAAAATATGATTCTCTCAACTTCGTGAATGTTTTGTCATGGCCAAAGTGTCCTACTAATCCACCACTGTGCTTCTCTTTTAACAAGTTCTCCCTCATGGAGCATTTCAGAATACACAGTTGATTGCCTCTGAACAACAACCCTTCCTGGGTCATATAATCTATCCAAGGACTCCTATCTCTGAGAACTAGATTCTCAGCTTCTTCATACGCCTCTGCAAAATCTGCATCGCCTGCGTACATGTCCCTGAGATCTTCAAAACCCAATGTTTTGACGCGGAATTCCTGCATCAGAAAACATTTCCTGCTCAAAGAATCAGCCACTTTGTTAGCAGTACCCAAAATATGTCTAATCACAAATGTGAAATTATGCATATACTCTACCCATTTTGCATGTTTCTGATTCAACTTCTCCTGTTGAGTCACAAATTGTAATGCATGATTGTCACTATACAGTACAAATTCCTTCGGGATCAAGTAATGCCTCCACTTCTTCAATGCTTGTATGATAGCATAAAACTCCTTATCATACGTGGAGTATTTCAATTTTGCCTCATTCAGCTTCTCGCTGAAATATGCAATTGGTCTGTCTTCCTGACTCAAGACCGCTCCTATGGAAAACCTGCTTGCGTCACATTTCACTTGGAATATCTTCTGAAAATCCGGAAACACCAACACTGGTTGTTCCGTGATCTTTCGCTTCAACAGATTGAAGCTCTTCTTAGCCTCTGCTGTCCAGTGAAAAGATTTATGCCGCTTCTTCACTATATCCATCATCGTTGCGCTAATTCCACTGAAATTCCTGATGAACTTTCGGTAGAAACTAGCCAAACCATGAAAAATTCTCACCTCGAAAATATTCCTCGGTGATGGCCAATTCTTGATCACTTCCACCTTATCTGGATCCATCCTCAACTCATTCGCTGAAATAACAAAACCCAAGAAAATGAGCTCTGTCTTCATGAATGAGGACTTCTTCATGTTAATCAATAGCTTCTCCTGTTGTAGCTTCTTCATCACTATAGCCAAATGCTTCAAGTGTTCTGCCACTGACTTACTGTAAATCAGTATATCATCCAAATACACAATGACGAACTTCTCAATGAATTCCCTCAGGACTTCATTCATCAACCTCATAAAATTACTTGGTGCATTTGTCAAGCCAAACGACATGACTAGCCATTCATACAAACCTTCGTTAGTCTTGAAGGATGTCTTCCACTCATCGCCTTCTCTCATGCGAATCTGGTGATATCCTCTTTTCAAATCTATCTTTGAAAACTATTTTTCCCCACTCAAGCAATCCATCAGATCATCCATTCTCGGAAATGGAAATCTGTACCTAATGTTTATCTTATTAATCTCTCTTGAACCGGTACACATTCTCCAACCTCCATCCTTTTTTGGACTGAGTATTGTTGGAACAACACATGGACTCAAACTCTCCCTGACCAATCCTTTGTCCAATAACTCCTGGACCTGCTTCTTGACATCCTCATTTTCTTGCGGTGTCAACCTGTATGTGGCTTTATCCGGCAAACTGGCTCCTGGTATGCGGTCAATATGATGACTCACACTCCTCATCGGTGGAAACGAACGAGGTAATTCATCCACAATGATGTCAGCGAACTCTTCCAGTAGTTCCTGAATATCATCTGGTAGATCATCCACTCTTTTCCTAGTCAGAACAATTCTCGGTTTCCTGACCACAAAGAATTGTGGATCTTCTTTCTTCTTCACCTCCATAAGAAGCTCCTTCCCACTCATGAGAAGTACCGTGTTGTTCACTTTCAGCTTCACCTCCTTATCCTTTATCAGAAGCAACATATGGGTTCTCCCATTCTTCTCTAGGGTATATGTGTTCATTCTCCCATCATGAATCACATTTATTTCATATTACCATGGTCTACCCAACAATAAATGACATACATCCATGGGAATAACATCACATAAGATCTTATCATTATATCCACCTATTTTGAATTCAACCAAGCATTGTTTAGTAACAGTTACCTGGTGTCCCTGATGTATCCACGAAACTCTGTATGGGCTTGGATGATCAATCCTCTCTAGCTCCAGCTTCTCTACCATCTCTGTAGATACGAGATTATCCATGCTACCACTGTCAACAATGACCTTGCACACCCTGTCCTTGGTTTTGCAAGTAGTCCTAAAGACTCTGGTCCTTTGGACTGAACTTTCCACCTCCTTCTTGGGTGTCAAAAGGACTTTTCGCATCATTAGTGATCTTCCGCCTTCTGCGTCTTCTGGCTCAACATCCTACCTCTGCACCTCGGTGATGTGAGCTTCCCCAATGTCCTTCTTTTTCTCTGGACACTTGTAAGACTTGTGCCCATTCTTTCCACATGTGAAGCATGTGATTACTCCACCTCTTCCTCTTCCTCTACCTCTAGTATGAGGAAAAGTATTGTTGTCAACATATCCTCCACTCTGCTCTGTATTCTGCCCTTTCTGTTCTATGTATGGCCCTCTCTGTGAGGTTCCACCTCTTTCAATTTTACCCTGAGGTTTCTTCCATTCCTCCTTGGGCTTCTGATATTTATCCTAGGCAACTGCCTTGCCTCTGAGATGACTCCTGCCTCGCCCTCACTGACCTTGATTATGTCTTAGCTTCTCTTCGTCTTTCAGAGCCATCGGATAAGCATCCTCCACAATTTCGATGGTTACCATGCTCAATTCATCCTGAATGTCGTATCTCAGACCATTCAGATACCTGGCAACCTTCTCATCATCACTCTCTCGATGACCTTCTCTGATGTTCAGTCAATAGAATTCCTCAGTGTATTCTTTCACTGTCATCAACTTCTGTCTCAGGTTCTGCATCCTCCTGAATAGAGTAATTTGATAATATCTTGGGATGAATTTCTCTTTCATCTTCGCGATCATCCTATCCTAGATTTTGATCTTCTGCTTTCCTTTGCAGCGTCTGTCAGCTTGTAGCTCATCCCACCACAATGTTGCATGTCCTTTCAAGTGCGTAACAGAATACTTGACCTTTTTATCCTCTTCGACATCTTCATAGTCGAAATATGTATCGAGAGCTCTAATCCAGTCTAGAAGCTCTTCTGCATTCAGATTTCCTTTGTAAACTGGAATGTCCATTTTCGCCTTGTCACCCATCCTGGCAATAGCTTTAATTAGACGCTCGTTTGCTGCATATTCAGCTGCAACTTCCTCCTTGCATTCAACTTCAAATTCATTGTCCGAATCGCTAAAATCCCCCGCACTAACTGTGCGTCTCTGCGCTGTCTCCATATCTTCAAGTCTTTCTCGGAGATCACGCATCTGTCTCTCCATTTCTGGATTTGCTACCTGCCTGCCTCTTCTTCTCACCTCTCTGTCCTCTGGATCAGGTGATTTCCTTTCTCTACTGGGCAGCATGGTGAATTTCCTTCTCCTCTGCTCCAGAAAGCAAAGAGATATTCTTTCTGGGCTCTGATACCAAACCTGACATGTATCAGAGTGCCCTTTACCTATTGCCTCTCTTGCCTGAAATATACAGACAAGCAATAGGCTCTGATACCAAACCTGACGCAGCCGCACTCCTCAGAGCACGCCCGCTCTCATAGGATCTTCTTCTGTTCTCAGCCCGAAGAACTCAAAGGTTCCTCTATTTCCCTGTCGGGAAATCTTCACCCACAGATTCTCTTCACGTTCCCCCTCTCTCAACTTATCGGAGGATCGGAACTCGCAGTTTCACAAGTTCACTGTCAATCACTAGGATCTTGAATCCCTGAGACCTGATGGCCAGTCAAAGCTGACTTTATCTTCCCCTTGTCGGGATTTTTGCTTATCGTGCTTTCGCTACTCGCGATATCGTGCACCTTGATTTGCCGACTCCCGATACTCGATGTGATGAAACTCCGACACACGTGCAAGTTGTCACCTTAACTCCCACCACTTCTATCGAGATTTCGGGATTCACGGGATCATGAATCCTGATGCTAAAGGTTTCAGGACTTTCATTTTCCCGATCCCCGACACTGTGCTACCTGTACTCCACTAGCTCCTGCTATGGCCCACACGACTCTCCCGTTGGGATATCGCAGATCGTGATTCCAAACTGCCTTTGTATCTTCTCTTCAAAACCCCCGATATGCCGAACCCCAACTCTTTCGTATCTCCTGACACGTGTCAATAATGAACGGTTATGATCTTGTCGGGATATCACGGATCACGATATCGCAATACTCGTTGTAACAACTTGGAGTTTAAACTTGCGAATTCCTGATATGCGATGTCACGTGTAGATTTGACGGTCCCTATGACTCAGGATTGATGGCTCTGCCCCTCCTGAGCTTCGAACCTCTTCCACACTTACGCTATAACCTCCCTGCACCTCCGTGAGATCCAACGGCCCTCGGAACTTTAGGAAATCTCCTCAAAGGATTTCTATCGTCCCTTCTTCCTTCGATGATTCTAGGAAATGAAGAAGTGTCTCTTCGCAAGACTCTTTCACCTACTTGCCAACCTTGCGACGCTTCCCTCAGACTTTCAATAACAGCCTCCCTGCACTTATCCTTCAGTGAATTCGAAGGCCTACTCCTCCTGAGCTTTCTTATGACTTCAATCTTCCTAGAAACCTCTTTCACACACTCTTTGCGGAAACCCTTCAACCTCGACTGAGTGTTGAAGTCTCTCAACCCTACACACTCCTGCAGTGGCAGTCTTTCAAGTCTTTGCTCAGGTTTGCAACCCTGAGACCCTTAACCAGCATGTGCACTCCTTGCATGGCACTGTGCCTAACTACACTTTCGAGGAAATGAGAACAAACGCTATCTCTAATTGAACCCTTTTGTCAATGCACTCCTTGCGGACAATTCAACTGCACTCCTTGCAGGAATTCTCTGGCTCAATTAGAGAAACAATTGAAACTCATTCTGTCTCCCTCTCAGACTTCAATTCAACCATGAAATCACATACACAACATATAAAAGCAATTGTATGACAGGAAGCAAATATTCATGAGCATAACATCAATACACACAGAAACAACACAAAAAATGAATTTGAATCAAAGCTTTATCTTATTAATTCAAATTCCTGTACATGGGTGTTCTTCATACAGCTCTCTGCATGATCTTCTCTTCTTGCTCCTGTTAATGTTACCATCATACAATGAGGGTGTCTATATCCGTTTTCCCTCTTGGACTCTAAAGCTATCAAATCTAAAATTAAATTCCTATCTACAATCATTAACTATATTAAATGTCATCTATCTACTAAAGGACGAGAGCTATCCACTCAAGGTCCATTACAATATACAAGTGCGCCATCTCTTAAATGTGTCATTTAAGATTGCGCAACAATCCCAAAGTATTTTCAAAAAATTGTGCTGGCTGGTCCAACTGTCCTCTGCTTCCGCACTGGCTCGCTTGATGTGCTAGAGATGCTCCTGCATCAATAACTAATGGTGTCAAATCACCATCCCTAATGCCTATCGAAAGGGAAAATTACAATGATGGAAATTCTACTCCAAATCAGATGCAGATCCATTTTTTCGTCATCCTATTAATGGTGACATTATCTCCATCTTGTGCAAAATCATGATTTTTCTCCTTCCATCTTGTCTTCAATTAATGCCCCAATCATGCCTTGGATTCTAGAGGAAAAATGAGAGGGCGACGCCTCTCCTTACTTGAATGTGCACCACGCATGTTAATTAGATGGGACGTGATGATATGGAGAGATGCTCATGCATCATACTCCACAATAGAAAAAATCATGAGCTCTCCAACGTGACTGAAATCGACCTAGATCCCAAAATTTCTCCTAGATTTGTCTCTCGGATCCTTTGTTTCGCCATTACTTCTCCTGCATCATCACCGCTTCTCATGTAGGTTTCATTTCGTCCAGCTTCCTCTTGTTGACCATTTCCTCTCCCAAATTTGACATCATCTTTCTTATCTCTTTGATCACCTCATCCAACTTCTCTATCGACTAGTTCTTCTATTGTAGACTATCTTGCTGCACTCGCTTCTTGTTGATGGGTGAATCACACTGATTTCCCAAGACATATTCTCCCTCTGTAGCTTTAACTAGCCACTCTGTTGGAGTCTTCACTCCTGTAGACTCCTCATCACTGAACTGCTTCTCAGCTACCACTGCTCTTGACAGATTTTCTCCTACCAGTTCTTTAGTTTCTCCCATTCCAGTTTCCTCCAGCTGCTCCTCATGTTGGTGTGGTCCTTCATATGCCTCCAAACTAGCCTGTTGGGTGTGCATGCCTTGCACTACCACTCTCCTTTCAATAGATTCCAATTATTCACACAGATCAACAAAATCTATGATGTCTTCTTCCTCTTCTGCTGCAGACCCCAATGCTATAGTCATCTCATGTTCAGCTTCCTAGATGAAAACATCGAGCGATTCTACTGAATGCTCGTCTCCTTCCGTTAGGAAATACATTAGTATTTTTTCCTTCTCCTCCTTGACAGTCTCTTCTTGTTCTCTCCCTAT
This sequence comes from Picea sitchensis, assembly GCA_010110895.2. NCBI lineage: Eukaryota > Viridiplantae > Streptophyta > Pinopsida > Pinales > Pinaceae > Picea > Picea sitchensis. Next base: position 82,416 of record SNQJ01S0015848.1, on the reverse strand, counting down.
CACCTTTTCAACATCTGTGCTAGCCTCTTCTCGGCCACTTGGTAGAAATATCTCAACTCCTCCAATGATCAGAATGTCCCACTGATCCTCCTCCTTCAGTATGATGAAAGTTTCTAACTTATCATCATCTTCATTCACACAACTCATAGTTCTACGCAAATATCCATCTGAGTGAGGTTTCTTTTCTGCCTCCTCATCTGTTAATGAACTCTCAACTGATGATGCAGGATAATCTCTCCACACCAGCGATGTGCCAGCCATCTAGCCCACTCAATGCACACATTCAATGAGGAAGAGAGGTGCAACCATCTCATATTCAAATTTTGATTTTGAATCAAGAACATTTAATGTTTGTAAGGTTGTTAGAGCGAAAAAAACCCACGCCTTTGTGCATGCATAGATGTAAATAGCCTTAATGGTTGTAAAGCTAAGATCTAGATCCAATCTGGACTAGACAGTCCATTCAATGTATGTTTGATGTAAATTGAATAGGGTAGGTAGCTTTGGAGGGAAGAGCTCGAAGAGCCCCCTCATGTAAAGAGATCTTTGTATCTGTTTATAAGGGAGTTCTTTTTTTGGTGAGTGCATGAGTGTGCATAGAAGTAGAGAGAAGAGAAGGAAGGAGAGAGAGACTCTATTGCATTCTGAGCTCAAACATATTCTAAAGAGGCATTTTCAGATTAATACAATCAGAGCAGTTTTTCCTGCATGTTATTTGTGTATGATGAATGTCTTCATGTGTGTATTGAGGATATTATATAGATGTATGTTAGGTATGCATTTGTAGGGACAGATAGGTTCTACTATATTTTGGGTTCTTTGATTTCAAGTTTGGAGTTCTTTGAGGCTTCATGTCAAGAGGGCGTGACAGAACACTGCGGGTTCTGATGGCTAGTGCATAGAGTGCACTTCCAATTCTATGGAATTTGGAAAAAGACGTGCTAGAAGGGAATACCCACTAAAATCATTGACTTAGAGGAGGATCTTCACAAGGTTGTTGAATACCTTGGAGGTGAGGCTGCGTAGAGAAGGACAGAGTAGAAGATAGAATCTCTGAGGAGTTCTGTAGAGCTCTTCCAAGAGGGCATCGAGCAGGTGCATAGAGTGCATAGAGGAACTCTATTGAGTTCAGGAGGAAGATAGAATCACTAAGGATTCTATAGATCTCTGCCAGGAGGGCATTGAGTACAGGAACAAAGTGCTAAGGATGAACTTTGCTGAGAGTTCATAGAGAAATAGAATCACTGAAGATTCTAGACACTCTTCCAGGAGGGCATTGAGTTAGTGTGCAAACAGAGAGCACATGAAATAACTCTTTGAGTTTAGAGACAAAGAAGAGTCCAAAGAAGGATCTTCACAGGGTTGTTGAACACCTTGTAGACTTAGCAAGAAGTTGCTTGAGCAAAGAAATGCTAGGAGGACATTAGATTCTCCATCTGAAGGAGAAGAACAAAAGGGTTAATTCCTTAGAGGTCGAATCTATAGGAAAGATCAGAAGAGATAACACCTTTGTGAGTGCAAAGAATCTGCAAGGAAGGTAGAAGTAAAATAATCCCTTGAGGATTCGAAGGGAGAAGCTCAGGAGGAAAAGTGACTTTGGGCACAGGTCATAGCTGGAAAGATCGCAAAGGCAGGGGAGAGTTTAGAATCCCAATAGCTCAGGAGGAACAACCTCATTAGGAATGTGGGAAAGACTCAAAGTTGTAGAGTTCACAGAGGAAAAGAGCAAAGGTCGAGGCCTTTGGACACTTGGAGAATTCTTCCAGGTTCGGGAAAGAATAGGGGTAGAGGAGAACCTTGCTACAAGAGAACCGAAATGCGAAAGTTCGGAAGGATTTGCAGGAGGCATCATTTCAACGTATCGGAGTTCGGAACTTCGAGAGTTATGAAGAGAATAGGTTCAGAGCACTTCAGGGATTGAAATCCGAAAGAATGAAAGGAGAAGAGTCGGGGAGCAACATTTTGGAATACCGATTTTCGGTATTTCGGGGATCCTGTGGAGTAGAGGACTGACTCTTTTGGCAATGGAAAGACCGAAATCGCGAAGGGAGAACCGGAAGTTGGGATAGAGTTAAATTTGGTTTTTTGGAAGTCAGGTTTTCGGGAGTCCATAGGACAGGAGGTCAGACTCTTGTATCTATAAACTCTGAAATATAACTACGGTCACACGGACTAGGGCTATAGCCCTGGGGGGGATAATTATTGTTAAAGCCACTTCGGCAAATCGACATTTCGGAGATCGGGAGGTTGAAGGGTCAAGGAATCTCAACAACAGGACATGAGAAGTCCCAAAACCCAAAAAATATAATTCCTGTCATGAAAAGGGAAATGGTTGTGTACAGAGGCCGTGGAAAGAAGGAGGACCTATGGATTGAATGTTTGGATCCCGATTGGAATCCAAAAGAGCCGCTTTTTTTCGGGAAGGTTTTTGAACAATCAGTTGTTCGAATATTGACCTGAGGGATGGGGGTTTGTGTCAAAGTGGTATCAGAGCTTGAATCTATTTATATATTTCAAGGAGAGAGAGTAGGAAGGAAAACATCCTGATATACACAAGTTTGGTATTAGAGGCAGCTTGCAGAGACAGGCAGGGGAAGACAGAGTGTTGGAACTCTGTGACGATTGTTCAAAAGAACATAGCAGTCAGGAAGACAGTCTAGTTGACTGTGTAGGGGATGCTGGAAGCATTCAAGGTTGCAGAGTGACAGCAACAAATCTGTCAGGAGGACAGATAGACAGTGGGCAGAATGACTACTGAAGGTCCTGCATGTGATGGGAAGAAGATTCATCAACAACTGGAGAATGTTGCATGGGATAAGGATCTTGCTGAGATCAGGGCAAGGATGGATGAGCTTGAACTGCAAGTGTAGTAGGAATCAAAGTCACATTGGGTATATGAATGGCCCATGAAGAAAGCAAAGATAAAATGGCCAGTCAAGGAGTTGAAGGCTAGAAGACAACAGAGGTTGTTAAAGGGATGGTTAAGGCATGCTGAAAACCTCAACAACCTAGAAGAAGAAATGGTTCAGGTATGTGAACCAGAGATTGGGAGAAATATCGTTGATGAGGATGAACTAAGATCAGTTGAAGATATCAAAGACTGCAAGGAGGGTAGAAGGAAAATCCCAATTTGCCAGGTGGGCATTGGAACTGAAATGAGGCTATGTGAAAGTCTCATGAACTCGAAGGTGAGTTCATATCAGCAAGGGATGCTGGTAAGTAGAGATTCATGTGGTTTTGTAGATCATGTGAATTAAGATGATGATAAGTTAAAAACTTGCACCATCCAGGAGGAGAATCGAAGGAATCTTCTAATAATTGGAGGAATTCGAATATTCCTGCCACATCGCCCAAGGGAGGCAATCTTTTGTGGTGCCAGTGAAAAAACAACAGCAAGAGAAGGAAAACCAGCTGTGACTTTCAAATAAGAGTTGGAGCAGATGTTAGAATCTTCCCAAGAAGAAGAGGAGGATGAGCATTCCGAGGAGTGGCTCAATATTTTCAGCAAGGAAGCTGAAAAGACTGTAGCATTGAAGCTTGCAGAAGTAGAAGAAGAAGAGGTAGACAGTATGAGATTTGTTGATCTATGTGAACATATTGAATCCCTAGAGAGAAGGGTGATAGTGCAGGGCTTGCACATCCAACAGATCAAGTTGGAAGCAGATGAAGGGAAAATGCAGCTGAGGAGACTGCATGGACAGAACCAGCCACTGCAGCAGCTGGACAAAATGATAGAAGACATCAGGAGGATGATGTTGAGATCAACAAATACTGTCAGTAAGGAACGATTGAGCAGAAGGAAAGAAAAATCAACTATAGCAAGGAAGCAGCAGCAACAGCAGGGAAGTGGAGCAGATGAACAACTCCCAAGAATTGTTTGGGATCCAAGAGGATTTCAACAACTAAGATGGAAAGCTCATGAGTAGGAGCTCATGGATTTTATAGATGAGGAGTATGATGCAAGAGCATCTCTCCACGCCAACCATGTGCCAGTTGGCCAACCCACTCAACGCATGCATTCAATGAGGAAGAGAGGTTCAGCCATCTCATATTCAAATTTTGAATTTGAATCAAGCACATTTAATGTTTGTAAGGCTGTTAGAGCCAAAAAACCCATGCCTTTGTGCATGCATAGATGTAAATAGCCTTAATGGTTGCAAGGATGAGATCTGGACTAGACAACCCATTCAATGTAAGTTTGATGTAAATTGAATAGGGTAGGTAGCTTTGGAGGGAAGAGCTTGAAGAGCCCCCTCATGTAAAGAGATGTTCGTATCTCTTTAAAAGGGAGTTTTTTTTTTGGTGAGTTCATGAGTGTGAATAGAAGTAGAGATTAGAGAAGGGGAGTGAGACGCTATTGCAAACCCAGCTCAAACATATTGTAAAGAGGCATTTTTCAGATTAATACAATCAGAGCAGTTTTTCCTCCATGTTATTTGTGTATGATGAATGTCTTCATGTGTGTATTGAGGATATGTTGTAGATGTATGTTAGGTATGCATTTGCAGGGACATATAGGTTCTGCTATCTGTTGGTTTCTTTGATTTCAAGTTTGGAGTTCTTTAAGGCTTCATGTCAAGAGGGCGTGACAGAACACTATGGTTTCTGATAGCCAGTGCATAGAGTGCACTTCCAATTCTGTGGAATTTGGACAAAGACGTGCTAGAAGGGCATACTCACTGAAATCATTGACTTAGAGGAGGATCTTCACAAGGTTGTTGAATACGTTGGAGGTGAGGCTGTGTAGAGGAGGACACAGTAGAAGATAAAATCTCTGAGGAGTTTTGTAGAGCTCTTCCAAGAGGGCATCAAGCAGGTGCATAGAGTGCACAGAGGAGCTCTATTGAGTTTAGGAGGAAGATAGAATCACTAAGGATTCTATAGAGATCTGCCAGGAGGGCATTGAGTATAGGCATAAGGTGCTGAGGAGGAACTCTGCTGAGAGTTCATAGAGAAACAGAATCACTGAATATACTGGACACTCTGTCAGGAGGGCATTGAGTTAGTGTGCAGACAGAGAGCACAAGAAATAACTCTTTGAGTTCAGAGACAAAGAAGAGTCAAAAGAAGGATATTCACAGGGTTGTTGAACACCCTGTAGACTCAGCAAGAAGTTACTTGAGAAAATATGTGCCAGGAAGACATCATATTTTCCATCTGAAGGAAAAGCAAAAAAGGGTTAATTCCTTAGAGGTCAAAGCTACGGGAAATCTTAGAAGAGATAGCACCTTTGTGAGTGAAAATACTCTACAAGGAGTGTAGAAGTCAAAGAATCCTTTGAGGATTCGAAGGGAGAAGCTCAAAAGTAAAAGTGCCTTTGTGCACAGGTCATAGCTACAAAGATCGTAGAGGCAGGGGAGAGTTTATAATCCCAAGAGCTCAGGAGGAACAACATCGTTAAGAATGTGGGCGAGACTCAAAGTTGTAGATTTGGTAGAGGGAAAGAGGAAAGGTCGAGGCCTTTGGACACTTGGAGAATTCTTCCAAGTTCAGGAAAGAACAGGGGTAGAGGAGAACCTTTCTACAAGAGAACCAAAATGCGAAAGTTCGGAAGGATTTGTTGGAGGCATCATTTTGGCGTATCGTAGTTTAGAACTTTGGGAGTTATGAAGACAAGAGGTTCAGAGCACTTTGGGGATTGAACTCCTAAAGCACGAAAGGAGAAGAGTCGGGGAGCAGCATTTCAGAATACCAGGTTTCAGTATTGCAAGGATCCTGTGGAGTAGATGATCGAGTCTTTCGGCGATGGAAAGACTGAAATCACGAAGTGAGAACTGGAAGTCGGGACAGAGTTAAATTCGGTTTTTTGAAAATCAGGTTTTTGGGAGTCCAGAGGACGGGAGGTCAGACTCTTGTATCTATAAACCCGAAAATATGACTGCGGTCATATAAGGAGCGGTCACACGGACCAAGGCTATATCCCTGTGGGGGGGATAATTTTTGTTAAAGCCACTTCGACAAATCAAAATTTTAGAGATCGGGAGGTCGAAGGGTCAAGGACTCTTGACAATAGGACACGGGAAGTCCCAAAAGCCAAAAAATATAATTCCTGTCGTGAAAAGGGGAACAGTCATGTACAAAGGCCGTGGTAAGAAGGAGTACCTGTGGATCAAATGTTTGGATCCCGATTGGAATCCAAAAGATCCGCTTCGGTTTGGGAAGGTTTTTGAATGATTCATTGAGCAGATCTCGGCCTGAGTGTTGGGATTCTGCGTCAACTAAGCTCACCTCTTCTCCCGTTCCCACCTAGCAATATGGGATGTCTCTTATGCCCACCTAGAAGTATAGGAGTGTAAATTCTAACCTTGTACAATATCTACTGCAAACTGATATTCAGAAAAGAACAGAAAATATACAATGGCAAATACAAA
>SNQJ01S0015848.1:48120-74018 GCA_010110895.2 Picea sitchensis | reverse complement strand
AGGTCTTCTTACATCCGCCTTATTCTATTTTATTGAAAGGTCTTATTAATATTGACCTTTATTACATCCGAATACATTGATCTACCTATGTGCGGGTTAGGACCTTAACAGTTTCTCTCCCTACTTTATGATATCATAAGGTGAACTCTCAACACCGTAGGTGCACTCCTTGCACTTGGCTTGGTGATTTGAAAACTTCTCTCTCGGCCTTATGGAAAGGTTTAAGTCATATCCTTTCCTTTGTCGTTGCACTTCTTGCAAAGCCTTCCTTCACCACAATGTTCAATGATTCTGGGATTCTTTTACACCTTCAACCATGTAGTTCCTGGGTTTTCTCATGCAAGATCGATGCCCTCCTGGCAGAGTATTCTAGAGTGTTCAGTAACTCTGAGTTGTGCTTCTCTCCACACAGTCTTTATTTTCAATGGACTTAACCGCCTTGAAACTTATCCCTAAGTCTGTAAATTAATCTATTGTGCCCTCCTAGTAGTGTCTCTTCTGACTCCACTGATTTCAGACCCCCACTCCTTGCATTGGCTTACATAGTTTCCTCTTTCTTTCAAACACTCTTTGCACTTAACCTAGAGAACCAGACCTAACTAAACACACTCTCAGATAGAAAACAATATCTCTATCCCCATAAACGATTTCGAACATTCATCTACAATTCTCAAACTTTTAAAAGACATTCATAACACAACACCCATTACACAGAAAGATAAAACAGGAAAAAATGCCATTTTCTATTAATGGTGGAATGCCAATTTACAATGATGAAGTCCAAGATTCAATTGAGTCTCGACTCTCATCAACTTCCTAATTTGGCTAAAAATGATTTTCATATGGCTTCAACAACCTGTCATCTAACCTCTATCAGGCATACAATACAAAGATTGATACAAGAGGGACTCAAATGAGCTTCCCTCGCAAGCTAACTAATGGTTTCAAATCACCATCTCTAATGCCTATCGAAAGGGAAAATTACAATGATGGAAATTCTGCTCCAAATAGGACGTAGATCTATTTTGTTGCCAACCTATTAATGGTGACCTTATCTCCATCTTGTACGAAAGCATGATTTTTCTCCTTCTATCTTGGATTCAATTAATGTCCGGATCACGCCTTGGATTCTTGAGGAAAAATGATAAGGCGACGACTCTCCTTCCTTGAATGTGCAACACATGTGTTGATTAGTTGGCACGTGCTGAGATGGAGAAATGCTCCTGCATCACACGTATGGTTCCTTTTCACCCCATACATGAATTGTGCTCTATGTATGAACAAACAATGGATCAATAATGCTTGGGATTTTGTTTTCCTGAGAATTGTAATTGTGTAAATGTGTGATTTGTCTCTCTAGAATGAATGGGTAAGTGTTCGAATTGTAATCAAAATAATTGGTTTTTGGTTGAGTTGTGCATTCACTGGATGCTATGTTGTTTAAAACCATGGTGGGTCTCTATTTATATTAAGTGAATGTGGTATTATCGCTTTGTGTTTTAATGGTGAAAGGTTTTCTCTCTGTGTATTATTGTCGGTTTCTTCCTCACAGTCATGAGTGTAACCCTATCTAGTCATGTTTAGAAAACCATTTGGTTGTTTTGTATTTATCGTATAGATTCATGGTTGTGGGCTCAGTGTCTTAGCACCAAAGTATCTCAGGAATTGGACTTAGGGTGGCCATAATGTTTATATGTACCATATGGTTATGGAGTGACATGAGTTATGCCTCGGGGTTATGAATCCTCACAGACATTGTTGTCAAATGGTTTGGCTCTTAAATAAATAGACAAAGGTTATCCATTTGTGTGTTCTTCGTAACTGTCACTATTTAGTGGACATTCACTTCACCTCTACAAATGTAAAATTCACTATGTGCATCGTTCTTTTACCCTACCTGTCATTGTTTCCTCGGTGGATAAACGTTATTCCATCGCCCGGACCGGGAGCATAGAAAGAGAAAGAATAATAAGGTCTACTCTTAAGTTTTATTGAGATAGTTCAATTTTCATTCATTCTTTAATTCATTTAAATCATAATTCTCTTTTATGACAACAGGGTCCTATTGTAGACAACACGATTCAAGGTTGAATTACATCATTTAGAAACTTTTTTTTCAGAGGTGTTGATCTATCTTTGATAGTCATTGTAGACTTTCCTATTTGTGAATTAAATTTCATAACTGATAAAGGATATCATGTGGAGTCGAGTGGAAGAAATTTGTGGCAAGCTGATCCATCTTTTAAAGTTCTATTTTTTACATTATGTTAGAAGTCCTTTTATATGGTTTTCACCGAGGACATATAAGTTAGACTTTGGTCCAAAATTCCTAAGGGAATTTCGTAAAGAGAACGATTCATTTGATTAATTAGAATGAAATAAGCAATTTATTTCTGTCTCATCTGTGTTAATTATTGACTTGGTATTTTTTGTTTGTCTCTACATTTACTTTTTCATTTGTTATATTCAGAAAATTACATAAATATTGAATTTTTCAACAATCTTTATTTATAAGAAAATCAACCTAAGCCCTTGTAACCAATACTTGTGGATTAGGAAATAATTATTGAGGCTATAAACATAGGATTATATTCCTTAATATCTTACTTTAGCCAACCAAGATCTGAAAATGATTGAGCAAGATCATTTCATATCTTTGCCTCAACATTTTTTTGGTGACCATACTGGGGAGATCTTCCATATCTCTCTGGTCGATTTTTATCCTTGATTATCATCACATATATCTATTTTTTTAATATTGATTCTTTGGTTGTTTCATTTCTTAATGACTGTACTTGTTGCAAGGCAGCCAAATATTGAGCCCGATCTTAAAGATAAGACCAACATTGCTTTAAACTCATTTAAAACCATCTTAGATATTGCTTATACATGGGCTGAGATTAATCGTTCATGGTCAACAATTGAACAAGACATAAGTGCCCAAGAACGTTGGGAAGCTAGGTATAGATAAATTAGGAATCAACCATAGCTTATTTTTTTTCCAGATTTGATCTTCTTTTCATGTCCTTAGACCCTCGTGTTTCTAGGAGAAGAAGAGGTTTATCACCTGAAATTAATCATATTGTTGAAATAGGAAGAAGGAACGTTGTGTTATCAACCCAACAAAGTTCTATGAGGAGAACCTTGTCTGATTCATCCAGTCTGTCTTTCTCTCCCTTACCTATTATCCACAAGATGGCATATAGTGGTGGATCTGGTGGAACTGGAGGTTCTTCGTCATCTCAATATTCATATTCGTCAGTAATTGGTAGAATGTATAGTCACCAAGTCCCTGTCCAATCTAACAAAAAACCCACCAAAGTCCTCTCCTCTTAACCTGGCACCTGCTACTCATCCACTTCGTAAATTCAAAGAGCATCTCCCTAGGTGAGGGAATAACATTGTCACTATGAATGAACACTTGGTGGAATTTTATAATGCCTGTCACAACATAGGAGCCAATGTCAACGATACTTGTATGTGCTTATTTGTAAATTACCTTGAAGGGAAGGTTGCGGCTAATTTCTTAGATCTCCCTCCTAAGATTTTATCTACTTGTGAGGAGTTAGTCTATTGGTTCAAATCCACCTATGGGAAATCCAAAATCCCAACCGAGTAGTTACAGGAATACAATAACATTGCTTATAAGGATGGTGATACCATAAATTCCTTCAACTTGCATTTCACCAAGTTATACAATCAAATCCCTGAATTCATTCGACCTCAGAACCAACTTGCTTTCATGTATTATTATAATGCATTACCTTCGTCCTACCATCATAGGCTTGAGGAAAAGGCCATTGATAACCCCGGTTCCACTCTACATACTTGTTTAGAGTATAAAGAACATCCTTAAAGATCATGTCTTCCTAAGGGATATTTATTTAAATAGACATACATGTCCTCCCTCTTACAGCTTGTACAAGACATGAATAATCGTATGATAGCGTATGAGTGAAATGGAAATGTCTCCCCTCTTACCCCTGGAGCTTCATCCTCGTCTGCACCCCCCTTTAGAAATCCAAATGAAAATAATTTTCAACCTAAATCTATCATGCCTCCTATTTGGTGTAAATTTTGCAACACCATGCGAAAATTACATTTGAGGTAAAGAAGAGTGTCAGAAATAAAATATTTGGTAAGAGACATGAAACTACCATCACTGTCCTAGACTTTGTAGAGCCAGAAGATGTCATGATCATCAATACTAGGAATAAATCCTATGCTCCCAAAAGAAAATATGATCCTCCCCGCTTTTATTCTAGCCCAAGATCATCCTCACTAGTTGCTACTGTTCAAGTTCCTAAGGATCCTGATAGTCAAGGAACTACCTCCCCTTCCCCCTCTTCAAAATACAATATTCTAAATTAGTTGGCCAACATTAAAGAAGATGAAACCCTTCTGGACATGGTTGTTATCCCTAAACAAAAGAAGCATCTAAAACAATTCATGGAAGGAAAATATTTCATTGTAGACAACCTCTCTGAAGAGGTAGATTAAGAGGATTCATATGTAAACAAAGTAGTTGTACATAACTTTAGACACCCTGTAAAAAATCCTCCTTTTTATATTTTTTTAAAGATTACGCATAAGATTACCTATCATTTCCTCGTCGACGGTCGTTCGGGCCCAAGTGTAATGTTGAAGATTATTATGGAAGAGCTAGACTTGTCTTTTACAAATGAAAACACCGGAAACATTGTATCTTATAATATTCTACAACAAATGACCATAGGTGAAATCAAGGATGTGACCTTGGTTTTGTGCACACACCCTAAAATAAGGACAACCCTTAATATTCAGGTAATCGATATGCCAGCAAGTAACTACTCGATCATCTTAGGAAGATATTGGCAACCTTTGATGGGTGGATACCTCTCACTCGACGGGACACACTTATCCGTTCCTCGGAATGGTAAAAACATCATAGTCCTTAGAGAGGGAAGGATTTCACCTTACATATAAAGTTTTCCACAACTTAATGTGAATTATATCGAAGAAGACCTAAGTATATTCCATATTTTCCATGGAGGATAACACTCCCTTGCAACAAATTGACTTAGATGACGACATGTGGCATATTCAATTTGATGGTTCATGCTATAATGAAGGAAACAAAGCTGACATTATCTTGTACTCTCCTATGGGGAAAATTCATAAAGTTTCTTATAGGTTAGTGTTAGGGTCCTAACTCGCACATAGGTAGAACAATATATTCAGATGTAATAAAGGTCAATATTAATAAGGCCTTTCAATAAAATGGAATAAGGTTGATGTAAGAAGACCTAATAGAAGATTCCACTTCTAGAAGGATCTTCCTCTAGATGCTTCTTTTTAGTATAAATAGCAGTCGAGGGTATGAGAACCCTAGCTTGGATATTATTATAATAGAGCTATGCTCAACTGGAGGTTGCCCCCTCAAAGAGGCCCGTGAACATTGATTTCAGATTCAAAGTGTTATTTCTGTTGTTATTCTTATATCATTTCAGTGTTATTGTGGTGAATGTTCTGGTTATATTTTTGTTATTATGCCATTACTAGCTTTTTATTTCTGTTCTGCATACATTTTATATCTGGTATATAACAAGTGGTATCAGAGCACTTTCCTTAGCAGAAAGTGTGGTCTAATTTTTTTTTCAGGGTAGAGACGTATTTTGGCGTCTTTAAGCCACAAAGATCTATTGTTACATGAATAAACCCACGGTTGAGGGATTCATACCATTATTTCAGACCTATTCCATTGGATTCATCTCTTCTCCCTTATCATATTCATCCATATCATTTTTTCGACAAATTTTTTTTACCCCGCCCACCCCTTTTCAGTTCCCCCATCCTCATGGCCCATACTCATAGCCAAGACTTGGAAGCTCGCTTCAACACCTTGCAATATGGTCTCATTGATACCCAACAAGAAGTGAAACAACTCAGTGCCAATGTTTCTGCCATGAATACAACCATGCAGTGAATGGGTGAAATCAAACAAGACCTCACCACCCAGCTTGAATCAGTATTTTCGGCACTCTGCACCAAACTGCATATCCCTACAGATAACCCTTCCTCTTCCTCACCCCACATACTAAAGTTGAACATTCCTCTCATTCCCATACCTTGCAGAACCATCACTTTCAATGTGACCTATGCCTTCCACGGGTGGATGTGACCAAATTTGATGGCTCAGACCCCACTAGTTGGGTAACCCAAATGGAACCTTACTTCTCTTTATACAACATTACAGATGACTTGGCAAAACTCTGGTATGGTGTTCTCCATGTTGATCAAGAATGTTTGTAATGGTGGCAATGGAGAAAAAAATCGCGTCAAGGGTATATTGCTTGGACACAATTTGTGGTAGATATTTATGAACGCTTTGACACTGACACCAACCATTTGGGCCATTTGACAAAGATGAAACAATTAGGAACAATGGAAGACTTTATATCTTCCTTTGAGTGCCTGGATTTTAGAACAGAGGGCATGTGTGATGCCTTTTTCTGAGAGTGTTTTATCAGCGTCCTCAAGGATGAAATTCGGGCCCATGTACTCATGGCTCTGCCTGAGAGTTGTGTGGAGGCTACCAAAAGAGATAAAGAAGCGCAACAGGTTGTATCTTCTCAAAACCACAAACCCTCCTTCATCCCTTTCCCTAAACTAGTAAATCCCGCTGGCCCCTTTGCTCCACTAAAGATCCAAAAATTAACCCGGGCTGAAATGGATGAACGCAAAATAAAACGCCTTTATTATAACTGTGATGAAAATTATTTCCCGGGCCACAAGTTTAAAGAACAAAAGGATTTTATGGCCATCTCTGAGGAGATTTCAGAATAAGATTAAGAAACTCCCTCTATGTCTGAATCACCTAAATCCACTGACATAACCCTTCCTTCAGACCCTCTCGAAGTAGAACCAGTCATTTCCCCCAATGCTCTCACTAGATTCTCTACTCCCCAAACCCTCAAGATAATCAATTACATCAAGCATTGGAAAGTCATCATTCTGATTGATAGTGGAAGCACCCATAATTTTATTCATCTCTGCATTGTCCAAGAAACTCATTGCTACATCCATGCCGTCAATAATTTCCAAATCATGATTGCCAATGGTGGTTCCATGAAATGTGGAGGGCGTTGTGAAAATGTGCATCTCCAAATTGGTGATTACCACCTGAAATCCCATATGTTTTCTATCGACATGGGAAGTTGTGACATTGTGTTGGGTGTAAACTGGCTAAGGACTTTGGGTCCCATTCTCATGGATTTTAAAGACTTAACCATGTAATTCGACTGGGAGGGCCACCAATATAAGTTCCAAGGCATCACCGTTGGTTCACCTGAGATCATTAGTTCCCATCGCATGGAAAATCTCCTCAAAAGGGGTCATTCTGGTGTTATCGCCCAACTCCATGCCATACAAGAAATAGATACACCCTCGGTACTGCAAGACCTCCAAGCCATCCTTTCTAAACATCAATTGGTGTTTTCCACTCCTGAAGGCCTCCCTCCTTCCCATGGTATTCATGATCATTCCATTCCCCTTGTACCAGGAATCCTTCCTCCCAATATCCATCTGTATCGTCACCCCTTTCCCCAAAAAAATGAAATTGAGAAAATGGTCCAGGAACTCCTTAATGCATGCGTTATCCACCCTAGTACGAGCTCCTATTCATCTCCTGTGATCATGGTCCTAAAGAAAGAAGGTTCTTGGTGAATGTGTCATGAATTCCATGCCCTCAACAAACTTACCATCAAAGACAAATTCTCCATTCATGTCATTGATGACCTCCTGGATGAATTGAGTGGTGCCCACCTCTTCACTAAATTGGATCTTCATTCAGGCTACCACCAGATACATATGAAAGAGGAAGATATCCCCAAGACTGCCATTAGAACTCATGAGGGCCACTATGATTTTTTGGTCATACCCTTTGGCTTGTGTAATGCCCCCTCCACCTTCCAAAGCCTCATGAATCATGTCTTACATCCTTTTCTCCACCATTTTGTCTTATTTTTCTTTGATGATATCCTCGTCTATAGAAAAACCTGGACAGACCATCTTGCTCATGTGGATCGAGTTCTCCATCTACTCTCTCAACACCAACTTTTCCTGAAAGAGTCTAAATGTGCTTTTGGCACCTCAGAAGTAGAATACTTGGGTCATCTGGTTGGAAAAGATGGGGTCAGGATGGATCCTAAAAATATTGAATCTATGCAAGACTGCCCTCACCCAAAGACTCTTAAGAGCTTGCATGGAATTCTAGGCTTAACAGGGTATTATTGCAAGTTTGTTAAGAATTATGGGAAGATTGCAACACCTCTCACTGCTCTCCTCAAAAAGAACTCTTTCAGTTGGACTCCAACCACTTCTCAAGATTTTCAAACCTTGAAGATGGCCATGTGCACCACTCTAGTCCTCACCCTTCCCGATTTCACAAATACCTTGTGTTCGAATGTGATGCCTCAGGGAAAGGAATTGGTGTTGTCCTTATACAAGAGGATCTACCTTTGGCCTTTACCAGCAAGCAACTGTCTGAAAGAAATCTGGGCAAATCCATCTATGAAAAGGAAATGTTGTCTATTTTGCACGTCGTGGATCTGTGGCGTCCTTATCTATTGGGGAAATGGTTCCAAATTAAGACAGACCATCAAAGCCTCAAGTATTTTCTGGAACAATGCATTTCCTCCCCAGAACAACAAAAATGGGTGACTAAACTCTTTGGATATGATTATGAGATCATTTATAAGAAAGGAAAATACAATTTGGTTGCAGATGCACTTTCCCGAAAATATGAAGATGAAGGATCCCTTTTTTCTCTTTGATTCATTGTACCAGATTGGCTCCAAGCCATTCGCCAGGAATGGCTACAAGATCCCAAAACTTTGCAGTTGATCCAACAATTGCAATCCAATGCTCTAGCTTCCCCAGGGTACTCTTGGCTCCATGAGTAACTTCGATACAAGGGCTATTTGTATTTAAGTAAACAATCAAAGCTTAAATCCACAGTACTTTCTGAGCTTCATGCTACACCCACAACAGGGCACTTTGGGTTCACCAAAACCTATGACAGGGTCAAACGTTCCTTTTTCTGGGATGGAATGAAACAGGACATTTGTAATTTTGTAGTTGAATGTGACGTGTGTCAACACAACAAGGGGTAACAGTCAAATCGTCGGGCACACTACAACCGCTCCTAATTCCACCTGCTATTTGGAAGGATATCTCTATGGATTTTGTTACCATCTTACCCAAATTGGGAAATAAATCTGTCATCATGGTGGTTGTTGATTTCCTTTCCAAGTATTCTCATTTTTGTGCCCTTCAACACCCGTTTACAACATCCACGGTGGCTCAAATTTTCATGGACTAGGTCTTCAAGATTCATGGCATGCCGCACTCTATTGTTTCTGATCGCGACCCAACTTTCTTAAGCAATTTTTGGCAAGAACTATTCAAGATACAAGGCACATAATTGCATCTCAGCACAACTTATCATCCCTAGACTGATGGCCAAACGGAAGTTGTCAACAAGTGTTTGGAAACATATTTGAGGTGTTTTTCCTTGGAAATCAAAATCAGTGGGCTCAATGGTTACCCCTAGCTGAATGGTGGTACAACACTTCATTCCATACAACTACACGCATGACTCCTTTTGAAGAGGTATATGGAGAAAAGATACCTTCAATTCTCTCATACTTACTGGGTGCATCAAAGGTCCAGGAGGTTGACCTAACACTTACATCTTGGGAGGATATTCTCCATACCCTCAAAGATAATTTGGTCATGGCACAAAATTGCATGAAGGAACAAGTAGATCAAGGTCACTCTGAACATCAATTTGCAGAAAGGGATCAGGTGTTTCTTCGACTACAACCTTACAAGAAAGCTTCCCTCAAGGCCGATAATTGTCGGAAGCTAGCACCCAAATTTTATGGTCCTTACACTGTGCTCAAGTGTGTGGGACAAGTTGCCTATCAGTTAGCTTTGCCTAGACATTCAAAGCTACATCCTATTTTTCATGTTTCATGCTTAAAGAAGGATATTGGAGCTAAGTGTGAAATTCAAACCAACCTTCCAGAGTTAGCTGAAGAAGGATCCATTTGGCTACAACCATAAGCAGTTTTGGACTAGTGTGAGTGTCACCTACGTCAGAGAACCATCAAGGAAGTGCTAGTCCAATGGAAAAATACAACTCCAGTAGATGCCACTTGGGAACCAGCTACCATTCTACAACAATTTCCTCATCTCAAGCCTTGATGAAAAGGTTGTTTTTAAGGGGTTGACCACGTTAGGGTCCTAACCCGCACATAGGTAGAACAATATATTCAGATGTAATAAAGGTCAATATTAATAAGGCATTTCAATAAAATAGAATAAGGTGGATGTAAGAAGACCTAATAGAAGCTTCTGCTTCTAGAAGGATCTTCCTCTAGATGCTTCTTTTTAGTATAAATAAGAGTTGAGGGTATGAGAACCCTATCTTGGATATTATTGTAATAGCTCTACTCAAATGGAGGTTTCCCCCTCGAAGAGGCCCGTGAACATTTCTTTCAGATTCAAAGTATTATTTCTGTTGTTATTCTTATATCATTTCAGTTTTATTGTGGTGAATGTTCTGGTTATATTGTTGTTATTCTACCATTACTAGCATTTTATTTCTATTTTGCATACATTTTATATCTGGTATATTACAGTTAGAGTTTTCTTGAGCAAACAATCTCACTGAATCCAAAGATTTACTATTAGGCATTGAAAACTCCTATAATCTGGTTCGTGGTCACCTTATAGTTTCTGTGGCTTTCGAGCTTGTTGTGAACCTTGTACGTAAGATATAATCTCCTAGAAACAAGTTGATGAAACGCTACACCCAAACTATTTGGGCACTTATCACAAACCTAGTATATTTCAACATTACTCATGTTAAGAGGTAATTTAACTCAATGGCTAATCAGATAGCTATTTTTCTAGCCTCTCCTAATCGACAACTTCTTCTACAAATACCTTATTGTACTTTTCAATATCTATATCGTGCACATATCCCTAACAATATAGAATCATGGAAGGTCTTCCCTAGTGATGAGAGCATTTTTTATTTCATTCAAAATGAACCTTATAATACTAAGGAAATTATATCAATGGAAAATAAAAATATTCCTAAGGGATTGAATCCTCTAGAAAGTTCATTTTCATCAAGTGATGCCATCAACAAAGAGAAACATAAAGGAGAGGAGTCAAAAAGGAAGGTGGGTGAAACCATTTCCTTGAACATTTGAACACCTGAGTCCCAAAAAAATGTTAAAATAGGTGCCCAATGTTCTGATGAAGAAAAATTGAATTTTGCCAGACTACTTGGTGGATTTCAAGATGTTTTTGATTGGTCTCATGAGGATCTTCATGGTTTTCATCCTACTCTTATACAACATGTCATTCTTATCAAGGAGGGCATAAAACCAGTTAGGAAAAAATAGAGACCTATCAACCCTGCACTGGAAGAAACTATTTGAAAGGAGTTGGAAAAACTCTTGAAGGTTGGGATTATATTTTTGGTTAATTATTCAGAATGGGTTTCTAATTTGGTTCCCATTCGGAATACAACTGGTGAAATAAGATTATGCATAGATTTTTGTGCATTAAATCGGTCTAGTATAAATTATCACTTTCCTCTCCCTAATATGGAAATGATTTTGCAGCAAGTTGCAAGGTCAAAAATGATGTCCTTACTTGAAGGTTTCTCTCGTTACAATAAAATCAAGTTAAAAAGGGAAAAAAAAATATAAAACCACCTTTATTACTCGTTGTGGCACATTTTCTTATGAAAGTATTCCTTTTGGCTTATCCAATGCAGGTTTCACTTTTCAAAGAGCTATGCAAATGAATTTTGATGATTTGATTGGAAATATTATTCAGATCTATCTTGATGACTTAACTATGTACTCTAAGAGCCAATCAAATCATTTTGGTCATCTTAAAAAAGTTCTCATACGATGCAGGAAATTTGGCATTTCTCTAAACCATTCTAAGTCTATTTTTGGCGTTACCAAGGGAAATATCCTTGGACACATTGTCTCTGATTCAGGAATAAGCATTGATCCTGAAATGGTTGTTGTTATCCTAAATCTTCCTACGCCCACTTCCAAGAAGGAGGTTCAAGCTTTTATCGGGGTTATTAAATATGTCCATAGGTTTGTTCCTGATTTTGTTGTAATGGTAAGACCAATTCATAATATTCTTAAGAAATATTGTTCCTTCTCTTAGACAAATGATGTCGAAGATGCTTTTGTAGGGATCAAGAAAGAAATCATCTCTGCACCGGTTTTGGTGAAACCTAATTTTGAGAAAGAATTTATGATATATACTAATGCCACAAGGGAAGCTGTTTTTGCTATCCTCATGCAAGGTGATGACCAAAGTAACAAAAAACCAGTGTCTTACATGAGTCAAAGATTGTCAGATGATGAATTTAAATATTATTTTATTGAAAAACATGTTTTTTCTCTTGTTTAAGTTGTTGAAAAATTTCACCACTTCATCTTAGGTAAGAATACGTTGGTAAAATTCTCTTTACCTGCTTTCAAATTTTTTCTCTCACAGACTTATCTTTCAAGGAATCTTTCACATTGGCTTGCCAAGGTTCACGAGCATGATTTAACTATTGTAACTTCTACCACCATCAAGGGACGTGACTTAGCCCTTCACTTAACTCATCATGCTGAAACTAGTGAAGAAATTGATGAACATGATAGTTCTCTATCAACACTGTTCTACATTGATAATCAGATCCTTCTTGTGTTTGAACATCCTTGGTATAAGAATTTGGTTTACTATTTGAAAAACCAAAGATGTTCAGATAACTTAGACACTCATAAAAGAAGAAGGATCTGTCTTGAATATGCTAGATACATCATTATAGGAGACTTACTATTTAGAATATTTGTTGATGGTATGTTACTTTGCTATGTAAAAAATGATGAAGCACAAAAACTATTGCAAGAAATTCATGGTTCTTCAAATTATGTTATTCATGTAGGAGGTAATTTTTTTGCTAAAACCACTACTTTTAAGATTATTAGAAAAGGATACTATTGGCCTTCAATCTTTCATGACTCTTATGTTTTTTCGAGATCTTTTGACCAGTGAAATAAATTTGTTGGCAAAGAATGCCTTTCAACCATGTCATTACAACCTATCCTCCCAGACTTTCCTTTCTCAAAATGGGGATTGGATTTTATTGGTTCTATTAATCCTTTTTCTTCAGTAGGACAAGTCTTTATTCTGACAACCGTAGAATATTTTACAAAATGGGTTGAAGTTGTCTCGCTCAAACATTCAATAGATGATCAGGTGATTTATTTCCTTGAAAATAACATCTTTTCCATATTTGGTCTTCCTTTAGAAATTATTATAGACAATGGTCCCGCTTTTAGTTCTGCTAAGATGACCCAATTTTTAGCTAAGTTGGGAGTTAAACATTTCACGTCATCATCTTATTACCCCCAAGGAAATGGGTAGGTTGAGTCTATTAACAAGAATCTAGTGAGAATTGTCAAAAGGCTCATCGAAGATAAGCCTCTTCAATGGCACACTCCCCTCACTTATGCCCTTTGGGCATATCAAACCACCACCAAGGTGAGCACTGGTTCCACCCCTTTCCATCTTGTTTATGGTGAAGAATACATTTTTCCTACTGAGATAGAACTTTATTCCTTAAGGTTAATGCTATAGGTCAAAGAATTGAATTCTTCTGATGTTTCACAAAGTATGAATGCACTCCTTTCTCTAGAGGAGTAAAGTATGTTTGCCTTGGGTAATATAAAAAGGAGACATCAGATTGTTAAGAAGTATTTCAACAAGAGTGTCAAAAATGTCAAATTTAAGGTCAATGAGAAAGTATTATTGTGGGATTCAGCTCATGTTGATAGGGGAAGACATTCAAAGTTTAACAAATTATGGTTCGGTCCTTTCAAAATCATTTTTTTCCTAGGTGCAAACTCTTACATTCTAAAGGATTTACAAGAGCGATTGTTTTCCTACAACACTAACGATTCTCACTTTAAACACTATGTGGAACCAACTTGAAGAGTTTAACGTTGTTTGGATTGTTCTATATTTTAGTAGTTTTCATTTATGCTATTTCAATTTTGCTTTTACAATAGTTTTCAATTCTACTTTCATTTTAGTAGTTTTCTTTTTGTTGTTTGCATTTCTGTCATTCCACTTCTGTTGTTTTCAATTTTGCAGTTTCATTTTTGTTATGACATTTCTTTCTTTTGTTCTTTTGATTTCAATTTTTGGGAAGAATAAAATGTTGGATCAGTTCTACCACAAGGAAACTCTTGCAAAGTATTGTTAGTCAATAAAAAACAGTCTTACACAACTGTTATGATGTTCCCCCTGAAGGAATCATTGAATTTGTTATCTACTTTCACTATTGTCTTATGAGATAGTTGGTTACATCCCGCTTCAGCTTTCCATTTCTTCATCCATTTTGAGATTCAAAAGAGAAAGTCCAAAATAAAATTTCTCCTTGAAGTGAAGAGAAAATTTTGGTTGAATGATTATGCTTATATGGATAAACCCCCTCGTACTTAATACTTTCCATGAGTTATTCCAAAATTCTTGGTCATTTTTCCATTAAATCCACTCACTTCCCCCTACTACATAATCATTATGATTTATATCTTCTTGATATGGCGTTGCTTGGTCTTCAAAACCATACATTATGAGTTCTTAATCTGTTGGAAACAGATTTCCCTGTGTAGTCTCCAGGTTGTTGACGATTAAAATTGCAACGAGGAATTTCGCCTGCAAAATATTCCTAAATCCCTATTATTTAAAATATGCTAGTAATATAATACTAGTAGGTGGGAACCTCTTGTATACTTGAGGCTCGAAGATAGCCATATGACACATTTTTTCTTGTTGTTCTGATGCTAATTACAAGGTCCTATATGGTTGACAATGCATTCATGGTTTCATTTTGATATAGTAATAGGTGGATGATGCATTTTATAGGACGTTTATGCAATTCAAGGCATTATTTTATGTTATGATGGACATATATTTAGATTTTCTATGATTTAATCATGTTGCAAATCATCGTGATCTACTACTTGGCAACATACACAAAATAAATATGTTAGAAATAACATAACCAAATATGTTAGAAAAGAAACTTATGAAAACAAATCCTAAAAGGAAAGGATCTACGTTTAAGCTATATTAAACGTTATGTGCAAATGGAAAGGTAAAGATGTTAGTGTTAGTCCTAACTATACTATGGTTGCTTAGTGGCTATATGATTTTCATTTGATTATTTTGGGTGCATATAATATTGCAATACATATGGTATGGCATAAGACCTTGGAAAAGGTTAGCATGAATGGTTTGGGTGGTGCATTGGGAAAGGACTATCGTCACAAATTTAAATGGTTTGGAAATTGATTACATGGTTTAGTGCATTGGTGAATGTTGGTTGTATTGTACTTTGGAATTGAATAGGATAGGATATGGAAGGAATGTGTAGCAAATGCACATCACTCCATACTCCCCCCCATCAGTCGTCACCCTAGTATCGTTCTTTGTTACGTTCGATCTGTTGGTGGTTAAGCTCTACATTTCACGCTTGGGAAGAAAATGCTTGGAAATCTCTCCCTTTTAAGCTCTTTGTTACCGGTATAGTTCATTTTCACCCCATCCATGAATTACGCTCTGTGTATGAACAAATAATGAATCAGTAATGCTTGGGCTTGTGTTTTCCTGAGAATTGAAACTGTGTAAATCCATGATTTTTCTCTCTAGAATGACTAGATAATTGTTCAGATTGCAATAAAAAGAATTGGTTTTTGGTTGAGATGTGCATTCACTAGTCCCTCTGTTGGTTAAAACTGTGGTGGGTCTCTATGTATATTAAGTGAATGTGGTATTATAGTTGTTTGTTTTAATGGTGTAGGGTTTTATATTTGTGTATTATTATTGGTTTCTTCCTCACAGTCATGAGCGTAGCCCTATCCAGTCATTTTCATAATACCATTTGGTTGTTGTGTATTTCTCGTACTAGAGTCATGGTCATGGGTTTAATGTCTTGGAACCAAAGTATCTCAGGAATTGGTCTTAGGGTGGACATAATGTTGATATATACCATATGGTTATAGAGTGATATGAGTTATGCCTCAATTTTATGCATCCTCACTGGCATTGTTGTCAAATGGTTCGTCTCTTAAGGAAATAGACAAAGGTTATAGTTATGTGTGTTCTTGGTAACTGTCACTATTCAGTTGACATTCGTGTCTCCTCTGCAAATGTGAAACACACTATGTGCATCATTCTTTTACCTTACTCATCATTGTCTCCTCTGTGGCTAACTATTGTTCCATCGCCCAGACCGAAAGCATAGAAGGAGGAAGCATAATAAGGTCTTCTCTTAAGTTTTATTGAGATAGTTAAATTTTCATTCATTCTTTAATTCATTGAAATCCTAATTCTCTTTTATGAAAATAGTGTCCTATTGTAGACAACAAGATTTAAGTCTGAATTACATCATCCAGAATGTTTTTTTCCAGAGGTGTCGATCTATCTTTGATAGTCTGTGTAGACTTGTTTGATTGTGAATTAAATTTCATGACTGATAAGGGATATTGTGCAAAGTCAAGTGGCAACAATCTGTGGCAAGTTGATCCAACTTTAAAGTTCAGTTTTTTTACTTTCTGTCAGAAGTCCTTTTGTATGGTTTTCATCGGGGACATCTAAGTTTGACTTTGGTCCAAACTTCCTAAGGAAATTTTGTAAATAGAATGATTCCTTTGATTAATTGGAATGAAATAACTGATTGTTTTTTGTCTCATCTGTGTTAATTATTAACTTGGTAATTTTTTCTTATGTCTCTACATTTACTTTTGCATGTGTTATATTCAAAAAATTACATAAATATTGAATTTTTAAACAATCTTTTATTTATAAGAAAATCATCCTAAGCCCTTGTAATCAATACTTGTGGATTAAGAAACAATTTTTGATGCTATAAAAATAGGGTGATATTCTCATCTATCTTGCTTTAGCTAAGAAAGATCTGAAAATTCTTGAGTAAGATCATTTCATATCTTTGCCTCAATAGGTACCACCACCACCTTTGAGTACAAAAAAATTGTTCTCTTATGTACACAAGTGCATACCTATCCTATATGTAATTTATTCCAAACATCAGATCACATGCATCAATTGATGCTACATCACAATACACTTCATTGGAAAAATTAGTATATATGGAAAAATTTACCTTAAAACACCATGTGACTCTCATAACAAAATTATTTTGCAACCAACAACTCAACGAACATGGTTGCAAATGTTTATATGTTTCTAGAATGAATTATTTAAATGAATCTATAGAAATAAAATTGGATTGAGAACCACTATTGATATATCAAAGGTGAAAATGTTAAGGTAGTGTGGAGTAAAAGAAGAAGATTGTTATCAAGTAAATATCACAGGTGATATGTAGCATGCTTGGGAACTAAATGGTTTATTGATACTATATAAAATTTCCCAAAAATGGTAATGTGCACCATGATCTATGTAGAAAATTATACTTCTTTTTCATGCAATTTATTGAAGGACCCTCTTCAAATGGATGTCATGCTTTGATTCTCTCAAGGAGCATGGTTCTAGTATACCCATCTAGGTGAATTTCCATTTATACTTATTGAGTTCTAGAATGGAAATATTTTTTCCTTAACTGATGACAAGATAGGGGATTTTCTTAAAACATATATGGCCTTTTTAATTCTTCTAATATGACAGTTGCAAAAAACTATGTAGAAACAAATGTTCTAGAAGGTTTGCTTGAATTTATTAGTCTATCAATAGGAGGGAAGGAAATATGGAAACCATTGAACTATCAAAATATGTCTATCAGCTATAGTTAATGTTGTAACTATTACCACCTTAACATTTACTATCCAAGAAAAAACCATGCTAATACCAATGATGAAATCCATATGGATAATGCCCCCTAGAACTTTGGTCATGTATTGTTAAAGTTAGTTTGTAAATTTAGTAACAGGAAGAGGAAGAAAGATGAAGTGAAATCCTCTCAAGGCTCAATTCTTCTAAAACAAATCCCAAATATAGTTTCCCCAGATTGAAATAGATTTGGAACATAACCATTATCATCCTAGGGATCATTTGGAGAGATTGAAAGATACCTTAATGCAATTTGGAGGGAACTCTTTGGAACAATTGGTAACCTAATTCAAAATGACCTAGTCAGTTTTGACTCCTCTCCATTCAATAATGTGATGCCTTAGGTTAATGCATTTCGTCCCACTCAAAATAGACAAGAATCTCCTCTGAATTTATCCTATAATATCAAGGATGTGGAGCATATCACTGGGCAGAAGGAAGATACTGCACCATATCCCAAATTCCCATATTAGGCAAGCTAGATATTATTACTACAGACTCATCCAAGCTTGTTCTGGGAAAGAGGTAAATATTTTGATATCCATTATTCAAGAGGAACAAAATCCCAAGTTGATAACAAAAATACTATTATAGGGGATCTTAGAATGATTAAATCACTGAAGAGAGGTAATAAATGAAATTAAGCTCCTACAACAAGAAGGGGTTGAGAAGCCCATGAAAAAAATCCTCATTTTAGAGATTCATCACCAAATTTTGCACATATATATTTTTCCACGGTGCCATCATGTCTAAATTTCTTGAAGGAAGTTCCATATATGGGAATTTTTTGTTTTCATCTTGGAAAATATTTGTATAGGTTGTAATTGTTCCTTCATTCAGAAAAAATGAGGTAATCTCCTCTTCTTCAATCTTAGTTATTGTCTTTTCCCAACCACTAAAGAAACCAATTGACATATTCAATGCTTATGGCTAGCTTATGGAAGACAATATTTTTGGGTCTAACTATCTATCTCATATATTTTTCCTCCAACCATTCCATAATTGGAGGAGACCTAAACTACACAACTTCTTGTACATAAATTTTGGGTCCATTGAGATGTGATGAAGATGGAACAATTGGGAGCACTAGAAAAGGAAAAAACATTTATGGGTGAGGAGGAGGCCAAATGGAAGCAAAAAATATTGTGAGTTGGTTAGTCAAAGGAGATTTTAATAGTTTTTTTTTCCATTATCAATCTATCTAGACGAAATCCCAAAACATAATATGGATAGTGAACAATCCAAATGGAATGGAATGTAGGTAATTCAAGAAATTTCAGGGAAAGTAGTTAGGCATTTCATACACAATTTTCAGGGCGGGTAGTTAGAACCTCTTGTAAGATCCTTAACGAATTTCCATACACAATTATATTTCTTTGTAAAGAAATATTCAAAATCATCTAAAAAATTATTTCCTAGAAAATTAAACCCTTTCTCTCTAGAGACATGTCATGTGAACAGTTCAGATTCATCAATGGTAAACAAGTTCATGATTCCATTGAGATAGCATGAGAATATCTCCACCTTATGAAATATAAAAAACTCCAAGCCTTTGCACTCAAAACCAATCTTTATAAATCTTTTGATGATGTCAAATAACATGATATCTAATTTTTACTCTTATCCAATTCAAATTTCATCCTCGTATCATTTCTTGGATTTAATAATGCTTCTGCATGGTTGAATTTGTTTTCCTAATAAATGGCTCTACTTCTCCCCTTTTCAAACATTACCAAAAAATCTATAAAGGATTCCCTCTTTCCCCTTTGTTATTTGATGCAAGAGCATCACCCACTCATCAAGCGATCCAGCGCATGGAGCAGAAAAGACAGTTGGACAACGCCCATACAAATTTTGAAATGATTTGGAAGTAGCTGCATCGTTCTTTAATGAAGGCATTCATAAAGAAGAACACTTGTATTGTAAATGGGACCTTGAGCCTTTAATATCTCGTCCTTAGTAGATAGAAAGGCATTTAATAGATTTAATGCCGTTAGATAGGAATTAATTGTAGATTTGATAGTTTTAGAGTTCGAGAGGGAAATGGAATATAGACACCCTCCTTTGTATCATTGAGATTATTCATCCAGGAACAAGAAGAGCAGAAGCAGAGAAGTGTATGAAGAACACCCATGTACAGGCATTGAATTAATAGAAGAAAGCTTTAATTCAATCTCATGGTTATGTGTTGTTTCTCTGTGTATTGATGTTATGCTCATGGTTATTTGCTTCCTGTCTTGCATTTGCTTTTATATGCTGTGTATGTGATTTCATGGTTAAATTGAAGTCTGTGAGAACAAGGAGTTAGTTTCAATTGTTTCTCTATTCTAAGCCAAGAGATTCCTGCAAGGAGTGCAATTGAATTGTCAGCAAGGAGTGCGTGACTGCAGGGTTCAGATAGAGGCGACTTTTGTTCTAAGTTCTCAGAAGTGCAGATTTGGCACCAAAGATGTGCAAGGCGTGCGCAGGCTAGGCGAAGACTCAGAGTTGTGATTCTGGGTTAAGGGAGTGGAATATTTTTGCTGCACGAGTGCGCAGAATCGAAGAGTTCCAATACTTAGTTGTATTCGGAGCCTTGCCGCAAGGAGTGCGTGCAACAAGTTTGCATAAAGATTTGTGAAGAAAGAACAAGCTCAGGAGGGATAGGCCTACAGTTCATGGAAGGAGAATTGCAGGGTCACTATGAAAAAGCTCGAGAGAAGCTCCACAGGTTGGTGCATGGTTGAATAAGTTTCACAAAGAGAGAGAACGTTCATTTCCCTTCGCAGAAAACAACCTGGAAGGATAGACGGTTGAAAACCCCTGGAGAGATTTCGCGAGGACTCGAGGGCCGTTGGATTGTGTAAAGGTACATGGAGGTTACCGTGCAGGCACTAGGAGTTTGAAGCCAAGGAGGGATTGGAGCCATTGATCTGGAGTCATGGGGACCGTCAGATCATATGCGACATCGCATATCGGCATATCACGAGTTGGAGTACCAAGTTATTGGAGCCAGAGTAGTGATATCGCGAAGGACGATACCCCAACAAGATCTGAGACGTTGATCATGGGATCATGTGTCAGAGAATCTCAACATCTCGGGGATCAGAGAATCGGGGTTCTTGACAACAAGGAACGCTTGCATCTCAGATTCGCGATCCGTGAAATCCTGAGGTGACATGGTAGTGTGGGACCACGAGGTTTAGTAGGGTACAGGTGGCACCATATCAGGGTTCAATACTTGGGAGGTCCTGTGAAACGGTGCCACGGAAATCGTGAATTCCCGATCGGTGGTTTCCCGATCAGTATAGGTGTGTGGGGTCTAAGCGTCAACATGGGGACAGGTGTCATCGGAGAATCGACACATCGGGACTTGGAGGTTGAAGTTCCAACTTGCTAACATCGCGAGTAGCAATTTCCTGAGGGAGGGAACTCCAATAGAAAGAGAAGAAAGTCCGCGATTGACCCATATCGAGATTCATGGATTCACAAGGCATAAGGCGTGTGGCTACGGAAATCGCGAAATCGCGAATTTTGATTTCCCGATTTGGAAGGGAAATCAGTGGAGAGTTGTTGTGGGTGAAGAATTCCCGACGAGGGAGTTGAAGGACATTTTAGTTCTTCGGGCCAGAGTTAGAGAAGGTCCTAGTGATCGCGACTATCCTCCGAGGAGTGGGAGAGGTTGCGTCAGAGTGGTATCAGAGCCCGAATATCTTTGCTTTCTGTAGCAGAGACAGGATTACACCATGCCACCGAGAAGAGAAAGGCAATCACCTGATCGAGAAGATAGGGATGCACGAAAAAGAGGTAGGTCGGCAGGAAATCCAGAAATGGAGCGCCAAATGAGAGATCTCCGAGCAAGGCTTGAGGAGATGGAGACAGCGCAAAGACGTGGAGCTGGTTCTAGGGATATTAGTGATTCCGAGGTTGAAGAGGAAGCTGGACATGCAGAAGAGGTCACAACAGAGGATGCATCAACCGAGCGGTTGATCAAATCCATTGCCAGGATGGGTGCGAAGGTGAAAATGGATATTCCAGTCTACGAGGGAAGCCTGGATGCAGAAGAGATATTGGACTGGATCCGAGCTCTTGAAACCTACTTTGATTATGAGGATATCGAAGAAGACAAGAAAGTCAGACATGCTATCACCCGGTTGAAGGGACATGCAGCGTTGTGGTGGGACGAGCTACAGGCAGATAGACGTTCCAAAGGAAAACAAAAAATCAAGAGTTGGGACAGGATGATCGCAAAGATGAAAGAGAAATTCATCCCCAGAGATTATCAGATCACACTGTTCAGGAGAATGCAGAACCTGAGACAAAAGATGATGACGGTGAAGGAGTACACCGAAGAATTTTACAGGCTCAATATCCGAGCAGGTCATCGGGAGAGCGATGATGAGAAGGTAGCGATATATCTGAATGGTCTGAGATATGACATTCAGGATGAGTTGAGCATGGTAACCATCCGAACAGTTGAGGATGCTTACCAGATGGCTCTAAAAGCTGAAGAGAAGATGAGATGTAAGCAAGTTTAGCGAGGGTGAGGTAGGAGTCAGCCCAGAGGCAAGACAATTGCCCAAGAAATAACTCAGAATCCCAAGGAGGAATGGAAGAAACCTTAGGGTAAGATTAAAAGAGGTGGAACCTCACAGCAGAGGCAGCCACAACCTGAACACAGAAGACAACAGACTGATCAGCGAGGTGATTATGCTGATGCGAACACTCTTCCACGTACTAGAGGTAGAGGAAGAGGAGGAGTGATCACATGTTTTACATGTGGGAAGAATGGGCACAAGTCATTTGAGTGTCTAGAGAAAAAGCAAGCCGGAGGAGAAGCTCACATCGCTGAGGCGCAGTGGTGTGATGTTGAGGATGAAGACACCGGAAGTGGGAAGTCACTGATGGTTCATAAAGTTCTTTTAACACCTGAGAAAGAGGTGGAGGACACAACTCAGAGAACCAGACTGTTCAGGACCACATGCAAGACCAAGGGCTGGAAATGCAAGGTCATAGTGGACAGCGGAAGCACCGACAATATTGTTTCAACCGAGATGGTGGAGAAATTGGAGCTGGAGACGATTGATCACCCAAGTCCATACAAAGTGTCATGGCTACATAAGGTACATCAGGTGAGTGTCACTAAACAATGTTTAGTTGATTTCAAAATTGGTGAATATAGGGATAAAGTCCTGTGTGATGTCATTCCCATGGATGTCTGTCATGTATTATTGGGTAGACCATGGCAGTATGACAGAAATGTGGTTCATGATGGGAGGATGAACACATACACTTTGGAGAAGGATGGGAGGTCACATACGTTACTTCCGATAAAGGATAAAGAAGTGAAACCGGAAGTAAGCAGCACAATACTTCTCATGAGTGGGAAGGAGCTTCTCACAGAAATGGAGAAGAAGGAAGATCCACAATTCTTTGTGGTCAGGAAACCGAGGATTGTCTTGACTAGTACAAGAGTGGATGACTTTCCAGAAGAGATTCAGGAACTGCTGGGAGAGTTCGCTGATATCATCGTGGATGAATTACCTCGTTCATTGCCACCGATGAGGAGTGTGAGTCACCACATAGACCTCATACCTAGAGCAAGTTTACCGAATAAGGCTACATACAGATTGACGCCACAGGAAAATGAGGAGGTCAAAAGGCAGGTTCATGATCTGCTGGATAAAGGACTGGTCAGGGAGAGCCTTAGTCTATGTGCTGTTCCGACAGTACTAAGTCTAAATAAAGACGGAGGCTGGAGGATGTGTACAAACTCCAGAGCGATAAATAAAATCACCATCAGGTACAGATTTCCACTGCCGAGGATGGATGATTTGATGGATTGCCTGAGTGGGGCAAATTATTTTTCGAAGATTGATCTCAAGAGCGAATATCACCAGATTCGGATGAGAGAGGGTGATGAATGGAAGACAACATTCAAGACAAATGAAGGTTTGTACGAATGGCTGGTCATGCCGTTTGGTTTGACGAAATCGTCGAGCACATTCATGAGGCTGATGAATGAAGTCCTAAGGGAATTCAATGAGAAATTCGTTGTCGTATATCTGGACGACATACTGATCTTAAGTAAGACGAAGGCTGAACATTTGAGACATTTGGCCGTTTTGATGAGAAGACTACAGCAGGAGAAGCTGTTGATCAATATGAAGAAGTGTTCCTTCATGAAAACAAAGCTCATTTATTTGGGTTTTGTTATTTCGGCTAATGAGTTGAAAATGGATCCAGAGAAAGTGGAAGTGATAAAGAATTGGCCATCACCCAAGAATGTTTTCGAGGTGATGAGTTTCCATGGACTGGCTAGTTTCTACAGAAAATTCATTATAAATTTTAGTGGAATTAGCGCAGCAATGATGGACACAGTGAAGAAGCGACATAAAGTTTTTCATTGGACAACCGAGGCTGAGAAGAGCTTCAATCTGTTGAAGCGGAAGATCATGGAGCAACCAATTCTAGTGTTGCTGGACTTCAAGAAGACATTTTAGGTGAAATGTGATGCCAGTGGGTATGCCGCAGGAGGGGTCTTGAGTCAGGATGACGGGCTAGTTGCATATTTCAGCGAGAAGCTGGATGACGCAAAGATGAAATACTCCATGTATGATAAAGAGTTTTACGCTATCATACAGGCATTGAAGAAGTGGAGGCATTACTTGATACCCAAGGAATTTGTTCTGTACAACGATAATCATGCATTGCATTTTGTGAGTCAGCAAGAGAAGTTGAATCAGAAGCATGCAAAATAGGTAGAGTATATGTAGAATTTCACGTTTGTGATAAAACACATTTCAGGAACTGCTAACAAAGTGGTTGATGCTTTGAGCAGGAAATGTTTGTTGTTGCAGGAGTTCAGAGTCAAGACATTGGGTTTTGAAAATCTGAAGGACATGTATGCAGGAGATGCAGACTTTGGGAAAGCATATGAAGCTGCTGAGAATCCAGTTCTCAGAGATCGCAGTCCTTGGATAGATT
Source organism: Picea sitchensis (assembly GCA_010110895.2). Classification (NCBI taxonomy): domain Eukaryota; kingdom Viridiplantae; phylum Streptophyta; class Pinopsida; order Pinales; family Pinaceae; genus Picea; species Picea sitchensis. The sequence goes on along the minus strand of SNQJ01S0015848.1, from coordinate 49,103 downwards.
TCATGATCCAAGATGGATTGTTTTTCAGAGGCAATCAACTGTGCATTCCGAATTGCTCCATGAGGGAGAATTTGGTGAAGGAAAAGCACAGTGGAGGCTTAGCAGGTCATTTTGGACATGACAAAACATTTGCGAAGTTGAGCGAATCGTATTTTTGGCCGGGCATGCGAACCGATGTCAAAAGGTTTGCTGATAGATGTTGAATTTGTCAACATTCGAAAGGGAGAAAGTAGAACGCGGGATTTTATCAGCCATTGCCCATACTAGAGAGGCCATGGGAGGCAATCAACATGGATTTTGTATTAGGTTTGCCAAGAACACAAAGAGGAGTTGATTCCATATTTGTGGTGGTGGACAGATTTTCGAAGATGGCACATTTTATTCCATGTCAGAAGACCAGCGATGTGACACACATCGCAAATTTGTTTTTCAAATAAATCGTCAGACTGCATGGATTGCCGAGAAGCATAGTCTCGAATCGGGATACGAAGTTCATATGTCATTTTTTGAGGACAGTATGGAAGAATCTAGGGACTAACTTGGCTTTTAGTTCATCTTACCATCCGCAGACAGACAAACAGATCGAGGTGGTCAACAGAAGTCTGGGAGACTTACTGAGGAGTTTGGTGACAGAACACCACATTAGCTGGGACAACGTATTGCCGCAGGCAGAATTCGCGTACAACGATTCGGTGAATCGGAGTACAGGAAAAATCCCATTTCAGATTTTATATGGGACACAACCGAGGGGAGTTTCTGAACTCAGGGAGTCAGAACAGGCTGTGACTAGCAGTGCTAGCGCTGAAGAATTCACTGAAGTGATGCAAGAACTTCACGCGAAGGTGAAGCAGCGACTGCAGAAGTTAAACTAGGAGTATAAGCGCAGGGCCGATCAGCGGAAGAGACAAATTCAGTTTGAAGTTGGTGACATGGTTCTGGCACACTTGAGGAAGGAAAGGTTCCCAAGGGGAACATATAACAAG
>SNQJ01S0015848.1:26379-37773 GCA_010110895.2 Picea sitchensis | reverse complement strand
TAGGAGAGAATCTAGGTGGGTGAGGGATTTGAGACAATTAATAAATTTAAAGAAAATATTTATTGGAGAAAAGAGGGGGATGGACGACACTTGTGCGATGGAGAATATTTAGAATATTTTATTGAAACTTAATTAAAAAATGTGAATTAGGAAAGTTGGTGGGTCTCAAAACTCTATAAAAGAAAAGGGAGATGAGGAAGAATGGGGATCGGTTGTTAGCGTAACGTTACGCTGCCAGAATTGTGACTTGACTGATTACTTGTGGAGAGTTGGGATTTTCCAGCTCGGATAGGAGTTGTAGCTTGGCCTTGCGAGGCGAGCTGGGAAGCCAGACTTACCATCTGGATAGTGTGTGGCCCCTTTGCGGCTCGGGGGGCTAAGGAGGAAGCAGAGTACCCCTAGCATTTGGTTGGGAGCTACCGGTGAGGTCTCTACGGTCGGAGAGCGGGAGCGGCATGGAGCGCGGGACGCGGCACGGAGAGCGGGACGTTATCCGAAGCGGGCGAAAGACAACGGTATGATTTTTATTTCTGGTAGAGTAGAAAGCATTGGATATATGGTTAGATCTACATATGTTTTAAATCGGTAAACTAATTTTTAGTTTCATGACAGAGTTTTTATAGCTTGGCTGAATGACTGTTGATTGATTTCTGTGACCTCCCTTGGATCTATGCATTCTCCTACTGTACCCTACATTTTTAAATTGTCGGCGATTGACCTCATGCTTGAGCTTTAACATGGAGACGGAATTTTGTGTTGCTGTCGGGTTAGCAAATTAGTGGATTACTTTGCGTTTTCAGATGATTCTCTTGCACTCCTCTTAGTGTTCTCTGCGATTTAGGGTTAAATTCCTTGTGTTTTTAGGGTGATATTCTCTGCGTTTTTATAATTTAAATTCCCTGCGTTTTATAGTGATATTCTCTGCGTTTTTATAATTCAATTTCCCTGTGTTTTTATAGTGGAAATTCTCTGCGATTTGGGTTAAATTCCCTGCGTTTTTATAGTGATATTCTCTACATTTTTATAATTTAAATTCCTGCGTTTTTATAGTGGAATTCCTCTATGATTTTGGGTTCAATTTCCTACGTTTTTATAGTGAACTTTCTCTGCATTTTTGGTGTAATTTCTTGCATTTTTATAGTTAATTTCTCTGCGTTTTTCATGGTTTAAACTTCTGCGTTTGCTGGAAGATGCCCCAGCCTTCCTCCTCGTCCTCTGAAAGTTATGGGTTATATTTCGATGGAGGACACCCATGTTCTTTGGCCACCCAAACTCGGCGAGCTGAGTTGTTCCTTCTCTGCGATTTGCGGATTTCACATATTCGCGTTTATGACCTTGCATTTTAATGAACTGGCAAATTCCATTTGGTTGTATGTGTTTGTATTTTAGTTCATAAGTATGAAAATACTTTGGCTTCTGTTTGGTTGTACGTGTTTCTAGCATATGGAATGCATAGAACCAGACATCCAACGCAGATGCCTGTTTGTGGGAGGTTCCATTCCCAGCCTGCGTGTCCGCAACCACGTCTCTCCATGGTAGCTGCCTATCTACTCTCACGATTCCATTCCTGGAATCAATAGGCGCCTATAGTTGGATTCGTACCTGATTTCTGACAGTGGGTCTCTAGATAAGGAACGACATTCTTGTTTGATCTCTTATTTTATTTTTTTATCCAGTAAATGGGTCTCTCCAATTGTTCCAGTTTAATATTTCATTCATTTGAATCCGTGCACTGCAATTTAGGTCTTTTTAAATTGCATAAATGTTATGCAGAGTAATCTTACTAGGCACCGCCAGGTAAACATTTGGGTAATAAGTTGTTTCCTAAATTTAGACTTTAAATTGTTTCAATAATCCAATTCTGATGTCATTAAAGTCATTATTAGAGTTAGAACTGGCTGGCCATCCTTTAAAACTAGCACAATCTCTTATTCACTAACCTGCCTCGTCATCCTTACCGACGTTGAGTATGTGTTTCATTCAGATTTGTATTTCGTTTGCATTCATGACAGTCAGAACCCTAAATTCCGGATTCAGTGTAAAGGCTATGTCAGCGCATTCTGTTATCGTAATAGGCATTTGTAAGGTTACCATAATATGCGGTTATTGCAATGTAGATGTATGTTAATATTACAAAATAAATGTAAACGTAGGGGTGATTAATATCAAGGTAACGATTGGTTACCTTATGGCAGTATTAGTGTATTTTAAAATGTGATGTTTTATGTTATTAAAATTTTATGGAGGGGTAACTGTATATTAATTAGATTTATGTGGAGTAATGGAGTTGCAATGAATGTTGAAGTTGATGCCCATATCGAGGGTAATGCTAACCTACAAGCTATTACTATTTCATGATGAACTCATGAAATTAAGGTTTAAAGTTACTGTTAGTTCTTAGGGAAATGATCAATGTAAGGGAGTGTTGAATGTATGCTTATGGTAGTATTAATGTCGTGTTATTATTGTTTTATAGAAATGATTATGTAATGGAACGTTAAATGGTAATGTTGAGGAAAACAGAACTGTCAATGTGGACGTGGTGGTCATTTGTGGTAATATTACTGAGTTGGTTATAGGTAGTTGTGAGTTATGTCAATTTATGAAGTTGACCTTGATAAGCCAGACCTGAAATTATAGAGTTACCTTGTCTCAAGGTTGATTAAAAGTCTGCCCCAAGCAATATTGTAGTAGGATGAATAAATTAAAAAGTTAACAATGATGCTCTAATTCTACTGCCTTAATGTAGATAGCTTGTTAATTGCGATGTTGATGGTTGTAGTAATGTCACGCTTATCGCAGTACTTGCAGTGTTAATTTCCATTGTCTTGAATGTGATTGTTATTATTGCAAGGTTATTGATTTAAAATGTTATTGTTAATGATACTTTATGCATTTAGATCAATCATACATTTAGATGGCAATGTTAATGTTACTTTATTGATTTCTACATTTAGATCATTTAGTTAATGTTTAGGTTACCTTAGTGCCGACGATAAAAGTTGCGTTAATTATGGAGTTATGAACATCGCGTTGTTGAGACAATTATTGGTTTAGAATCATTGTCTAATGAATTATAAGTTTAATGTTAGTGTATTTGTTTTAAGGTAACGATAGTATAATGAAATGTTTAATGTTGGTGCTAAGGGTTGTGGAACTACAAGGTGATGGTTATTTTTGCAAAGTTAATGGGATAAAAATATGATATGTTTATTATTTCATGGCAGCGTTATATAAATTTTATTGTTATTTATCAACATATCTGGTGAATGTCCGTGAGTTGGGTACAATAAATTATTTTGAGTTAGTAGATGAGGGTTTTGTTCATTATTATTTAATGTGGTACTTGGTTGGTAAACCTTTCGTGTGCTTGGTCTGCTTGTCAGGCGAGATGTAGACACCTCCATGTTCCTCAGAATAGTTGCTAGCCCTGAGACCTTAAATGGTTAAAATCGATGGGAACCTGGGCTTGAGCATTGCTTATGTGTCTTGGAGGTCCTAACCATTGCAGGGTAGGACGAGCGGGTAGTCAGTCTTACTTATTGTCGCTTGATCGTCGTTAAACTCATGTCGTTATTGTGGTACGTTGTATGTCGTCTTGCTGTGTTCGTATTACTTGCGTCTTGTTCGTCGTCGGGATTACTAGTTTATGCCTGAGCAGTCGGCCAGGAGCCTATCTGACCTTCTCTCTCTCTCCGGAGCAGAGGACTAAGATTAAACGCCCTGCTTTCCTGTGCAGAAATAGTAAAATCTACTATTATGGATTCTTCCTTCTGTCTATGGTCGTTTAATCCTTGCAGTTACTTGTTGTGCGCATTATGTCTTTTTGTTGTGATCATCGTGGTTGCGTATTGTTAGTCGTCGGGTGGCGACGTAGAGTCAATGTGTTGTTCCTTTTTACACGCACGCACACACCTTAAAAAAAATAAAAAAATTGCACCTGTGAAAGAGTTGTTGTCGTAACGAGGAGTATGTTACAATATTGATACATTTTAAATCTTATTTCAATAAAATTGAAGTTGAATCGAGGACAATGTTTCTCTTATTGCAACAACTACAATATTAAAATTACTAATTAATTCGTGCTAATAATTATATGAATATATTTAACACAATAATGAAACTTTAATATCCATAAATATTCCATTAGAAAATGAGAAACAAAATTGAAAATACATATATACAATTTTAACATCTTTTTAAAATTAAACTTTACATATATAAACTTTAAACATCTTTGTAAATTTGAAGCATTATTTTTTTTTTAATTGAAAAAGACAAAATAGTACTACTCTTCTAATATGAAAATACAATAAAAGTCTATAAATATTTGTAAGAAATTATGTATTTGTAATAAAGGAATAAATAAATTTATATTTTAATTTAATATAATTCTAATTTAAAGCTCTTTTAGGACATTGGTTCACATGCTCCCATTTCTTTGAGGTTGAAGCTCCCAAAAAGCTCCCAAAAAACTCCCAAGTTCTCAAAAAACTTCCCAATCAATTGGAAATGTTCCCAACTAATTCCCAAGCTCCCAAAACTTCGAAAACTTAAAAACTAAATGTTGAAAATGCTAAAAAAAAAAATCCTATAAAACTATGATTTTATATAACCATTATATATTCTAATCAATAAAATAAAAAATATATCCATTGAGCTATTGAACTTTAACTAAAGAGAGACTATAGTTATGTATACTATAGCTTTCGTTATTAGTCAAGCATTTTTTTACTATGTAATATGTATTAGTTTTGTTAATTAAATTAGTTTTCGTTATTATTCAAGCATGTGTCTTGAACTTTAACTAAAGAGAGACTATAGTTATGTATACTATAGCTTTCGTTATTAGTGAAGCACTTTTCGTTATTAGTCAAGCATTTTTTACTATGTAATATGTATTAGTTTTGTTAATTAAATTAGTTTTCGTTATTATTTAAGCATTTGTTTTTACTATGTAATAGTTATGTAATATTTTTGTTAATTTTTCTATAATTTTTTTAGGAATTAATTTTTATTTTATTAAAAAAAACATTTTTACAATTTTACAATTTAATTTTTTATTTATCACAATTTTTACAATTTAATCTTTATTTGTAAATAAAATTAAATTCACCTTGATGTATAGTTATATTTAAAAAGAAAAAATACATTTAAAAATAATAAAACTTATAACTTGTAAAACTATACTCAATGTTTTATATTAATTTAAGAAACTTCTAAAACACAACACATGCATAAACTTAACACTTACGAGATTCACCATGATGCAAGAGTTCCTCAATCGCATACAAACTTTGATATTAATACATTTAACATGCTTATCTATTTGCTTGTATGTGGCCATTAATGCCAATCCTTTTCACATAAGAAATGGCTAAGCTATAGTTCTAGTACATGAACATCTTACTTAATGCTAAGCTTTAGCAAATATTTCAGTGCTTTAGGTGTTAATTTATGAATCCTTCATTATGATAACATAAATTTTTTTGACATACTAATGTAATTTAGCAAATATTTTAGTGCTTTAAGTGTTAATTTACATAAGTTGAACTGTGAACATTAAATTGTTTTGACATACTAATGCAATAATACAATGTTAGTATTATAAGTTTCAAACACAATGTTAGTATTATAAGTTTTAAACATATATTATATGAAACATAAACTATGCATTTCTCCACATAGTTTGATGCATTTTTCATGAACTTCTTGCATTGCCTCATTATTATTGGAGGTTATTTGATTCTAGGAAACACCAATTTCAAACATGTTTTTCTTTTAGCTCAAGAAAATGATGTATGTGTGTATGGTTTACTTGTGCTTCAAGAGTATATCTTCTCATAACAATGTGTTGATGCATCTGGATTACTTGTAAACATGCAATATTATAATAGTTCAGAGTAACTCCAACTATCATTGAACCGTGAAGGCTTGTTTTGTTGATTTGAACTATGAAGGATTATTTCTATTTATTTTCTTGGTGTAGGTGGACAGTTTACTTGGTGTAGGCAGGAAAAGGTAGATGCTCAAACTCATTATTTCTTCCCTCAATCACCCAAACTGTAAAAGCTCTGTCATATATGTATTTGGTTCTTCAAAAATATTATGTATAACTTTGTTTCTAGCCAATAGATTTGGAGCATTCAAAATAATTATAAACTACACATATTCAACATAACAACATAAATCTATTAACTACTTGAGAGTCTATACCATTACCATTAGCGGTGCCTTTGCAAGCATAATTAGTAGCCTCCAAGCATTCCAACTTCAACAATCAATATTATTTTACTTGTTGCTATTTATATTTTGTAATTTTGAAGGGTCTAAATAATTAAGCACCAACAAAGTTTCAAAGAGTAAATTATTGTTAATGGTTATCTCACAGAGGTTTTATAGCTCACTGACGTTTGTAAGCAAGGTGCCAATCAGTTGATTGCCATTAATGACAAGTTGTGAGATATTTTTGGCGATGGCGATGTTGGGAGAAATAAGTCCTTCAAAATTATTATTCTTGAGCTCTAGTAGTGAGACTTGAGGAAGTCCCCATAATGAACTTGGCACCGAGCCATGAAAGTTATTGTCTCCTAACCTAATTTTGTTTAAATTTATACAAGTTCCCAAAATTTCATGTAACTTACTAGTTAACTTACTTGTGAACTAATGAACTTAATGTTAAAAATGTAGTTTTTATATACCAAAAAATAACTTAATGCACTTGTGAACTAGTGAACTTAATGTTAAAAATGTAGTTTTTATATACAAAAAATAACTTAATGCAAAATAAAATATAGATTAACCAAAAACCAGACACAAATGAGATAGAGATAGAGGGAGAAAGAGTTATGTGATGGGAAAATATATGAAGATGTTGTTGGGATAGTTAGGTGCTCGATTCGATTCAATGGTATAAGTTCAAGTATTAATTAATGTCTGGAATGGATATGCATATGAAATTGAATTTTCACATGACTAGAGAATAGCCGAATGTTTAACATGACTTCATGCAATTGATTTTTTAAAACTCTAATCGTCGCTTTAGTGGAAGACTTCTAAGTAGTCCTTTCTCCACCAGAGATTTTTATTTAAGATTAAAGAATTATAGTGGAGGGTAGAATATCACATGTTCTTTTTATTATCAATAGCGGACCCCTTGTGGAAGACCTCTATTTAGTCATTTGGAGTTTTTCATGAGCTTTTTATTTAAGAATAAAGTATTATAGTTTTTCATGAGCTTTTTATTTAAGAATAAAGTATTATAGTGGAGGGTAGAATATCACATGTTCTTTTTAACCACACTGTGGAAGACTTATTTTTAGTCTTTTGGAGTTTTTGCATGCGATTTTTATTTAAGAGTAAAGTATTATAGTGGAGGGTAGAATGTAAGATGGAGTTTTTGTTTTAATCAAACATTTCTCCTTCATTGTATCTATGGGGTTCTTAAAGTGTTTCATATGAGAGGGATATCTATGTGGTGTAAGTAAGCAATGGTTTTTCTTCGAAGAGAGAGAAATGATTGTTTATTGTCTATGTTAGATAAGAAATATTGGAACAATTTATAAATGGATTTTTTTGTAAATATAAATTGGGATTCTTATTTTGGATTTTCATAACATATATGATTATTGTAAGTTCTAGTTCAAACATTTATTAAAAGATTTGTACATCATAATTGATCAAATAATTTGTTACCAAAAACTCAGTTTAATATATTTCCTTATCGTGAAGTGGGTTTAATATAATTCCTTATCGTGAAGTGGGATTAATGAAAATAATGTATTTGAATAAAGAATTTGGAATGACCTATCTATCTACAACTCCCATGTATTGATTTTACATTTCTTTAATTGCAATTTATATTGTAGTTATGTTAACTTTGTTGAGTGCATATTTATTTGGATCAAATTGGTATTAAAACAACATTTTGTATATAATTGTTGGACTTGTACATAATTTATGTGAAAGAGTCACTCTTAAATGAAAAAAGAGACAATGAATTAATCATAGAGATGCAATGAACTATTCAAATAAGGAATTGTCAATCTTAATGGAAACATTTGGAGCATAAATGGACAAAAAACTATTACCATTAAGTTGATATAGAAATTTCCTTTGCCACAACATTGTAGGTTCGTCTCCTCTAGAGAACAACTGGAATACACTCTAACCTAAAATTGAGTAATGGAGGTGGATGAGTTTCATTGCAAAGAAGACACCAAAGTGGAAATTATTTTCTATAACAATTAGATGGACCCTCTATGATAAGTCGAGGCAACTCAATTTAAGTTATGAAGTACAACAATACACAATCAAAGATAAAGTTTTATTTGCAAAGTTGCACATGTGTAAATTTTTAGGACATTATACATTAGGAAGTTGCTTAATACCAACTTGTCTAATGTACTAGTCACGCATGATTTTAGTGTTTCTTTAGTGTGGTTTTGTAATGGAATTATCTGACAAACATCATTCTATCTTATTCATAGGGGATTCACTAGTCCTTTGATTCTTTATATTCACGACACTCGATCCATGAATTTTCACCTCTTAGGTCTATGAACTCTATTTAAAGATCATGGAAGGTTATTTATTGGTTATGGCCAAATGTCAATGCAATTTCACATGATGAAGAAAAATGTACTAGATGTAGCCTTTCTTACCCAACCAAAATATCAGTTACCCAACCAAATTTCTCTAAGACGTAGCCAATTTTTTCACCATTAATCACTCTAGGTAACCATCCAACTGTCAAATAGTCATGGAAATCTTATCCACTACCCACACAACACAAGGAATGTATCTCCCTTCTATGCTCAAGAGTCCCTCAAGAGTATTATCACTTATAGTTCTCATATTGTAGGCATGAATAACCCATCATGATATTTATCTTTTGGAGTAACCTCACCTAAAATACCTTGTCCCTAAGGCACATAATGAGCAACAATTAATAGGGAAAAGGGGGATTTTCTAAATATCCTAGCATATATTCTCCTCTACAATCATCCATCTATCTTCCTATGTCCATGAAATACTCTCCCATAGATGGTTTGGTCATTCTCAAGTTAGTATATTAGTCTAAAACATGAGGTTGATGTTATTAGAACTTGGGTGGTCCTTGAACATAATAATAATGTATGTGAATGAGTGAATGAATGAAAATGGGAAAAGTGTATGTGAAAATGAAGTAATGAATTTTTCTGAGGATTGGGATTCTTACACCTCCCCATGATGATTGTACCCAACCTCATGCCTCCATAACTATGTGAGGTACAGTTCCTCACCAACCACAAAATGCATTCAATGATTGGATTCTAAGTCAAAGATGGTAGATGGGATTTGTATACGGCATATGATAAATAGATAGAAATTAAGAAACATAGGATTATTTCTCCACCCCCCTTGGGCCTCTTTTCCTCTTCCCCACTAGTGGATACATAGCCCCTCTCATTCTCTTCACATCCATATTGAGCCTTCATATTAATTTTTTTACATATCTTGAGCATACCATAGAAGGTATACCAAACGATACATGGAAATCATATTTACCACAATTTCATGCTTATCCATTCAGTAATCAAGCCTTGGCCTTAGTCTTCACACTAGGAATCCATACAACATATTTACACATGAGTCCATTTATTTAAGTTCATACATCTTGAATCCCATCAATATAGATTCTTATTTACAATTTATACATAATTTGATCTAATATTTACAGTTAATTGAACTGCATGTACCATATTCAGTTAATTTATGTAATCTATGAAAGTGTGAAAAAATAGCCAAAAGTTCTAGACACTGATTCAACCACCCCCCCGCCCCTCCTCTCAGTGTCAGTGTGTGTTTAAATAGAATATATATGTAAAGCTAAGGGTAATGGAAAGGTCAAGTATCATTGCCTTTGATTCCCCATTCCCCAATTTTTTTCTCTCTTCTATTTCATATTTTTTCTCATTCAAAATTTTTCCTTCTTTTTATTCATTAAATTTTGTAATGCTTGCATTATATTTTCTATTTCTTTAGCCCTTAATTTTTGTCAATTTTTTTGTGTGTATTGAGTCTCATACTGCATCTATTTTGTTTTGGATACATTTTGGATCACCCATACAAATAATTACATTTTTTCCATGATTTTGGTATCATCTAGTATACCCGCAAAGCCATTTACAACCCATTAACACAAATAAAGTTTGATGTACATAATAGAGGCATTATTATTCCATTAGCATTACAAATATGGATATTATAACATCTATAATATGCATATAAATAATTGCTAAAAAAACCAGAATTGTACTCCAAAGCCAATGCTAATTTATAGACTTATATCTTTCTCAAATAAGCACATATTCCTCATTTACAACAATGCACATAAGCATTAGTAATTAGCACATCAATAATAAAGATCAAATTACTTATCTGCTATAGATTGCATTAGGGAAAATAACCTAAGGGGAGCGTTTTTCCTCCTAGCTATAGGCACATGCTCATGTAGGTGCCACCCATGTGCCAAAAAATGAAACAAAGAGGGAAAAATTACTGGCTATGGTTATGGATTTGATCACTCATCCCATTCTTTTATTATTATAGTTAAGGGATTAACATCTAAGACAATTTTTACTACAACCATCTTACTCGCCAACCTCTCTTCCTCCCTGATGAAGGAAGAAAATGGGGGTCTGTCAAATCGAATTTTTATAATATATGATCCTCAGACCTATGGGTAAATTCAACCACAAAATGGAATACTTCTAAAGTCCATGGCAACAACTTCTTATCTTCCCAATTGAGTACCACTACATGGAAATATCTCTATGCACAGAAGCACTGACGAACAATACCGACAAATTTTTGTCGCAGATCATTCTGCACGAAACTCAACAACCAACATTGGTGTGTTGCATGTCACTCTATGCATAGAATCCGACAAAATTATTGACTCGTCACAGATATTTATGTTGTGTTTCCACTACACCACTATGATCTGCAACAAATGCTCACGTTGCACACTCTAATTTGTGATTCTTTCGGCTCTCAACCACACACACTCGGATCACGATTTACATAGAGATTATAAACCAAGATTAAACATAACAAAACTAGAGAACTGTGGGATACACAAATAATGCATAATTTCCATTAATCAAGATCAAATTACACACTATGGCCTTTATGGGCCAGGCTGCCCTCTTAGCTTGTATACATTGTGTCAGGCCTCTTCCTCAACAACACCCAAAGGATACATATAAATAACATAAATATAATATTGTGGATCATCTCAGATCCACAATCCTCTCCACCAAGTTCTAACTAATATGCAAAACATACCTCAATATAATCATGTAACATGCTCACACAAAACTTGTCACAAAAATTGAGTTGCTAATAAAA
>SNQJ01S0015848.1:0-10646 GCA_010110895.2 Picea sitchensis | reverse complement strand
ATTCCTTTCAAATACCCATGTACTCGCTCTAGCACCCATCTGGCTACTCTGGTCATCATAAATCTCTGCCCTGTGATGATGTCCCAAAGTGGGGACATTACATAAAGTATTATAGTGGAGGGTAGAATATCACATGGGGTCTTTTTCATAACCAATGGGCCCCTTGTGGAAGACTTATTTTTAGTCTTTTGGAGTTTTTGCATGTGATTTTTATTTATGACTAAAGTATTATAGTGGAGTGTAGAATGTCACATGGAGTTTTTGTTTTAATCAACATTTCTCTTTCATTGTATTTATGGGGTTCTTAAACTATGGGGTTCTTAAAGTGTTTCATATGAGAGGGATATCTATGTTAGTCATGTGGTGTAAGTAAGAAATGGTTTCTCTTCGAAGAGAGAGAAATGATTGTTTATTGTCTATGTTAGATAAGAAATATTGGAACAATTTATAATGGATGTACTTTCTATAAATATAATTGGGATTCTTATTTTGGGTTTTCATAACAGACATGATTATTGTGAGTTTTAAGTTCAGAGGTTTATTAAAAGATTTGTACATCATAATTGATCAAATAATTTGTTACCAAAAACTCGGTTTAATATAATTCCTTATCGTGAAGTGGGATTAATGAAAATAATGTATTTGAATAAAGAATTTGGAATGACCTATCTATCTACAACTCCCATGTATTGATCTTACATTTCTTTTAATTGCAATTTATATTGTAGTTATGTTAACTTTGTTGAGTGCATATTTATTTGGATCAAATTGGTATTAAAACAACATTTTGTATATAATTGTTGGACTTGTACATAATTTATGTGAAAGAGTCACTCTTAAATGAAAAAAGAGACAATGAATTAATCATAGAGATGCAATGAACTATTCAAATAAGGAATTGTCAATCTTAATGGAAAAATTTGGAGCATAAATGGACAAAAAACTATTACCATTAAGTTGATATAGAAATTTCCTTTGCCACGACATTGTAGGTTCGTCTCCTCTAGAGAACAACTGGAATACACTCTAACCTAAAATTGAGTAATGGAGGTGGATGAGTTTCATTGCAAAGAAGACACCAAAGTGGAAATTATTTTCTATAACAATTAGATGGACCCTCTATGATAAGTTGAGGCAACTCAATTTAAGTTATGAAGTACAACAATGCACAATCAAAGATAAAGTTTTATTTGCAAAGTTGCACATGTGTAAATTTTTAGGATATTATACATTAGGAAGTTGCTTAATACCAACTTGTCTAATGTACTAGTCATGCGTTTCTTTAGTGTGGTTTTGTAATGGAATTATCTGACAAACACCATTCTATCTTATTCATAGGGGATTCACTAGTCCTTTGATTCTTTATATTCACGACACTCGATCCATGAATTTTCACCTCTTAGGTCCATGAACTCTATTTAAAGATCATGGAAGGTTATTTATTGGTTATGGTCAAATGTCAATGCGATTTCACATGATGAAGAAAAATGTACTAGATGTAGCTTTTCTTTCTTGAATACTAGTACCACCTTTTTGTTTCTTTGTGAACGATCCCCTCTTTGAGGACTTTACGATGTAAAAATTAGTGTCTTGATCTTTGATTTGTGTGAGTTATTTTTTTTTATGTTCAATCTTGTGATCGTGTATTTGTTGATTTCAACATGATATTGAAGCACCTATGAGGTTATCTCCCTTTTTTTGAAGATTGGGTGTCTTAAGACAACTATGTAGGATTTTGAGAGTGCATGTTGAAGTTCTTTGTTCATTGACATATACAATCCTGGTAGATATCTTAAGCATTGGAAGATACTTAGAACCCTTATTTCATCTCTTGAATAAGATCTCTAGAAATCCTCTTATTATCTCTTGAAGATTTGATCTTATCGTCGAATTTCAACAATATCCATGCATTGTAGAGAAAAAAATGACCATTCGATTACATCCAAAACTTATATTACAATGAGATTTTTATTTCATTTCATCTAAAATGGCCTTTGTTTTCCTTAGAGATCAATATTTATTCACAAGAAATCCATGGTTGTCCATTGAATGAGGCTAAAAGACTTTGTTTTATAAAGGTTTTTATTTTTATTTTTATTTTTTTATTTTTGGTCGAGTTCTTAGTTTTTTAACAATGTTTGTGGTGGTTTTCCCAATGACTTGTGCAAAATATCTCAAGGCCATAATCTTGATCCCTTTGTGATTACAAGTGTTTTTTTAGGTTCATGGTAGAGTTGAACCCTTCCTGTATCGCAACTCATAATCCACATCTTGCTCATGTTCATGGCTTAAGTTGAGCTCCATCTCCATCTACATTTTACGATGAACTATTTTAGTGGGCCAATTCTCTTTGGTGAGGATTACCTTGTGTTGTGAATGAGGAGGAGACTCATGGTGTGACCCTCCTTGTGTGACCCTTATTTAATGGTGGTTGTTACCTTGGGCACATCATTCACCTAATCTCCCTCAACTTTGTTTTGGGAAAAGGCCTCACAACAAATTCCATGTCAACCTAGATTTTGACTAAGTTAACCAATGACATACCACCACATTAGACAATAATGCCACTTGGACCAACCACAATTTGACACACAAAGGACCAATGATACAAACTTGCCACATGGAACTTTGTCACGTTGCTTCATTATCAACCTACAATGCCATCTCTTCCATGTCAACCATGTGCCTAATCAATAGTGCCACATAAACATTTATTCCATGTGGACTACCATGTCATCTTCCATGCTAGATTTCACATTAACATCTTGGAGGAATCCCCTTTGTAGTCCTTTTATTTTTTGAAGGTGATTTCCAAACATGTATGACTTTATCATATGAAATCTATTTTTAACACAAATTTTCCGAGTGTATGATTTTTCAAGATCTACACATTGTATCATGTCCCCTTTAAGTGATTACTCAACCCACAAGGTAGGGATGCAACCCAAATTTGAAAATCCCAATATAAATTCAAACCCATTAAAATTGCAACACCATTCAAATTCATACAATCATGCATGAAATTAATAATGCAACATAAATAAACATTCATAAACTCATTTTAAACCAGGGTTCCATGACATTTCATTCATAAATAAAAATATAAGATTAAATGGAAAAATTATAAATAGAGAATGAAGAGAAGAGATGGAACACTTATCTTTTATCCAAGATGGTCCAAGAAACTATATGCATATGATAAATTTTCCAACCATCCATGAGGTTTTCAAGGAAACAACAAATGGATATAGAGTCACATATCACTTACCCAACTCAATTTCTCTAAGACTTAGCCAATTTGTTCACCATTAATCACTCTAGGTAACCATCCAACCGTCAAATAGTCATGGAATTCTTATCCACTACCCACACAACACAAGGAATACATATCCCTTCTATGCTCAAGAGTCCCTCAAGAGTATTATCCTTTATAGTGCTCTTATTGTAGGCATGAATAACCCATCATGTTATTTATCTTCTGGAGTAACCTCACATAAAATACCTTGTCCCTAAGGCACATAATGAGCAACAATTAATAGGAGAAAGGGGGATTTTCTAAATATCCTAGCATATATTCTCATCTACAATCATCCATTTGTCTTCCTATGTCTATGAAATACTCTCCCATAGATGGTTTGGTCATTCTCAAGTTAGTATATTAGTCTAAAACATGAGTTTGATGTTCTTAGAAATTGGGTGGTCCTTGAACATAACAATAATGTATGTGAATGAATGAATAAATGAAAATGGGAAAAGTGTATGTGAAAATGGAGTAATGAATTTTTCTGAGGATTGGGATTCTTACACCTCCCCATGATGATTGTACCCAACGCCGTGCCTCCATAACTATGTGAGGTAGAGTTCATCACCAACCACCAAATGCATTCAATGATTGGATTCTAAGTCAAAGATGGTAGATGAGATTTATATATGGCATATGATAAATAGGTAGAAATTAAGGAACATAGGATTATTTCTCCACCCCCCTTGGGCCTCTTTTACTCTTCCCCACTAGTGGATCCATATCCTCTCTTATTCTCTTCATATCCATCTTGGACCTTCATATTTTTTTTTTTACATATCCTGATCATACCATAGAGGGTATACCAGACGGTACATGGAAATCATATTTACCACAATTTCATGCTTATCCATTCAGTAATCAAGCCTTGGCCTTAGTATTCACACTAGGAATCCATACAACATATTTACACATGAGTCCATTTATTTACGTTCATACATATTGAATCCCATCGATATAGATGCTTATTTACAATTTATACATAATATGATCTAATACATCCAAAGGGTCAAAATCTGGGTATTACATTCCCCTCCCCCTTGGAATATCACCAGCCTCAGTGCTATAGATTCGATCCAATCCAAGGCACTACATTTGTGATATGTGCACATATCCTAGTTGATATCTCATACAACTTGTTCTTCCATCTGTCCATATAATCCTCCAAATCTGTGTCATGGGAGAGAACACTTCTCCAGCTCAGTTCACCATCAGTTGTTGGGTTGACATAATCCTCTTTACACCCTATGATATTATATATATTCTCAATGATGGAACTATGTGCATCCTCATTTATGGGATCATTATATATGCTTCCTTCATTAGGATACAATGGTGCAATGACACGTAGGATGTTTGTTTCAAAGGACATTTGTCACTTCTTTAGGTTCGCCACTGCATTGTTATCGAATTCCCAGTCAATTCCAAGTATAGATAGACATGGGTCTAAGTCATCCATTATCTCAATCACCTAAAAATATGCTTTGGTATTGACCCATTCAATATTCACTTCCACTTGCTCCAACCTACCAATAGGATAGATTATGTATTGGTTGGAAATATTGAGTTGAATAATGGACCACACTAAGTTTGGTTTATCCATCAACACCCATGATTTCTTCGGCAATATGTTTACGTCGGATCCCAAGTCCAACATGACACCATCCATATCATAGTTTCTGAGCTCAATTGTCATCTTAAATTATGTTCCCCTGTGCTTCTATCTTCTCACCTGACACACATACCATTCTAGCAGTGGGGCAGAAATAGCCACAATGGTTTATTCTTCCTCCATACATCTTTTTAACATGTGGGTTAATTTCTTGGAAGCGTTAGGATCACTTAACATTTTAAGGAAACGATGCAAGAAATCACTTGGTTCTCTTATTCAACCTTGTGATAATTGTTTCATTGTTTTCCCTCTAGCACCATGCGTCATAGTTCTACATGCATGCGTTCCTCTTCCATTTCCTTTTTTGTTGCATGTTGTACTTCCTCGTGCATGTGGGATTCTTCCAATTCCTTTTGCATCATGTGTTGCGATTCTTCATGTACACGGGCTTCCTCTAGTTCCCTTTTCACTATGCACCTCACTTCTTCACCACGTTGTCTTCCTCCAATGCCTTTTGTGATTCACGCAGGAATTAATTTTCTTGCACGGTGTTAAATTTAGGGGGTTCTTGCACCACTTTCTCGATCTTCCCTTCTATATTATGACTGGAATTTTCTCCTTGTTCCAAATCCATACCCATCTGAATTCCTCCTCGAGTTACCACCCATACATCAACTTCTTCTTTTGACTTTTGATCTCCATGTGGCTCCATTGTCACCATATTGCAATGCCCCTTCTTTTGTTCCCATTTTTCCAACAAGTATGGGAAATCCTCTGTGACATGCTCTGTACTGTGTCAATACCCACATAGTGCACGTAGTTTAGTGAAAAATCGTGACGCGTGGCCTACTTCACTACAGTTAAAGTAGGTAGGAAGTCTTCCTCCACCACCATTGTATCCTCTTCCTCTTCCTCATTCATATCCTCATCTCAGACCTCCATGGTATCCTCCTTTTTCAAGGCCTCCATGGTCTCCATCTTTTTGTTCTTCCTAGACCTAGAAGGCATCTGTAGTGTGCTCATTTATCAACTACAGTGACCTACAATTATTCACATCATGTCCCATGGATTTGAAAAATCCTCAAAATGGAGTATGTGTAGCCTTCTAATATTTTTGTAGTGTTGGGAAACATGGAGGTATATGCCCCTATTGTCTAAAAATCTCACACCACTTAGTTTGTGGTCCGATTGGAAATGGATTCGGTGTGCCCGTCACCATGTAACTCCCTAGCGTATGACACTCATTCCTATGGTGGCCTTCTATGTGGAACGCAGTACACCACACATTCTCACACACCACCTTATCCTTAGTCATATATTGTAATTATATGGTCATATTTTCTAGATGAGATTGTACTTATGCCATCCTTGTTGATGTTTATCCAAATCCCAACATAGCTTCTAGGTTCATCACAATCTCCACAACCTCCACTTAAGTTGTTATCTTCTCCTGGGTAGGAAGAATGTGAATGTGGGGTAGGAGTTCTGCAATAAACCATTCTTTATTCTGTACATCTTGGATATGAAATGTCAGCCTATACAACAATATTTTGAACCACGAGTCATAATGCCACATGGTTTCTCCAACTTACTGCTTGATCTCTTTGATATCAATGATGCATTGTGATTATGAATTAGTCTTATAAAATTCCCTAGGTATATCTCTCTTTATCTTCGTCAGGGACATTGCTTGTGTTGTTGGTGCAGTAGCCTTGTAGTTCATGTACCACACCAGATCTTTGTCTCTAAAGCTGGTCTCCAACTATGCGATATTGGATGCCTCATATGTGACTATCTTCACAGACCATATAGCTTCGATGATGTCAACTTCCATATGTCCCATGCTAGACCTATGAGAGCCCAGTGTCATGTCCTATTATGTGTTCGTTTGGTAGTAACTCCACACACTTGGTTGAATCTGCTAAATATTTACACGTACCCATATGTCCTAGCCTTTGGATTACCCAACCTTGTCATATCCTACTAATTAATGCATAATAATATCTGTCATATACCTACATGTTGGGTATTTTAATCACCTTCTTAATTTCGCAAGAAGATAGTTAGAAAGACTGTGCATTTAATTATCAATTTAGGGATTGTGTGCAACTTGCAAATTGTCGTGCATTGTATATGCAGGAAAAACTATTCTTTCTATGTGTTGTAGTCATAGAATTGATGATTACGTTTGTGGTCAGACTATAGACAATTCTTAGAATTGGATCAACCCAATTATGCAGACAAAAATGAAGCAAGGAAGCAACAAGTGCCTAAATCTTATCAAGTTGGGAGACAAAGACCGATTCCTACAAGTAAGTTTTTCATTCCAAGGAATCCAAATATTTTCTATGGATATTGTTTCTCTTGTGGAAAATTTGGACATAAGGCTGTGAGTTGCAAGACTTTTAGACATAACAGAAATGTAGGAATGAGATTCAATAAACCTCGAATGGCTATGTTTCAAATTTCCTTCAATAATTCCTTCTCCCCTCTACTAAATGACCTCGAGTTCCACATATGCAATAATTTTGGACACAAGGAAAGTGAATGCAGAAGAAAGATGTTGTCTATTTTTAAGCAAGATAGACAAGAAAATTTTACCAAGGTTTGGAGGAGGAAAAATAAAAACAAAGAAAATTGTGGACTGGCTCTATATGCCAAAAATCAAGAAAATCAATGGTATATTGACAGTGTCTACTCCAAGCACATGATAGGAGACAAGAGTAAGTTTGAATTCCTAACTAAAGAAAAAGGTTTCAATGTTACTTTTGGAAGAAATGCTCCAACTAGAATTAGAGGAAAAGAAATTGTTGTGCTAGATGAAGATAAGAAGGGAAATACCAAAGCACATAATGTGTTGTATGTAGATGGTCTAAACCATAACTCGTTGAGTGTAATTCAAATGTGTGACCAATGACACAATGTTCTCTTTCATTCAAAATGATCTAAAGTAAAGGATGTGAATATAGGGAAGACTGTTGTAAAAGCAGTCAAAACTTCAAAGAATGTGTATGTTCTAGAAGAAGGCAAAGAAAAATGTTGCATTGGTAAAAATAATGAAAGATGGATTTGGCACAAAATACTATATCATCTTAGTTTTAATCATCTTGTTAAGATAGTAAGAAAAGATGTTGTGAGAAATATGCCTAAAATTTCCAAACCTGGGAATATTGTATGCAAGTCATATCAGTTTGGAAAGCAGTCAAGGGTTTAATTCAAGGAAATATAACACTCCACCACTCGACCTCTTGAGCTGATTCATACATATCTGTGTGGCCCTACTAGTACACAATCACCTCGAGGTGAAATATATTTCATTTTTTGATTGATGACTATACCAAAATAACTTGGGTTGGATTGTTGAAGCATAAAATTGAAGCTTTTGGAAAATTTAAAATCTTCAAAGCACAGGTAGAAAATGAAATGGATTTAAAAATAAAGTTCCTAAGATCAAACACAGGAGGAGAATTCACATCTTATAAATTCAACAATTATTGTCAAAAGCATGGGATCAACAAACATTTTGTTATTTCCAGAACCCCTCGGCATAATGGAGTAGTAGAAAGGATGAACAAAACAGTTCAAGAAATGGTCAGGGCCATGCTTGATGAATCAGAAGTACCTAAAACCTTTTGGGGAGAAGCTATTCAAATTATTGTTAACATTATCAATAAAGCACACATAAGAGTAAACAACAATAAAACCCCTTATGAGTTATGGCATGATAGACCAACATCAATTAAACACTTCAAATGTTTTGGAAGAAAATGCTACATTAAAAGAAATGAAGACAACTTAGGTAAGTTTGATTCTAGAGCTAGTGAAGGTATCTTGTTAGGATACTCCTACATAAGTAAAGAATAAAAGTGCTACAACAAAAGGCTCCATAAAATAATTGAGATCATAGATGTAAAATTAGAAGAGGGACCACTTCATCCAATGAGACATCAACACCATACTGATCAATATGATGAATCAATCAACAATGAGTTACAAGACGATGGAATGGGTGAGAAAAAATAACAAGAGGATTCAGAAGAAGAGGAGAGAATGGAAATATCATAGCCAAAGATGTAACATACCCGACTCCTTAAAGGCCTTCTAAGGGGTGGGGTGTGCATTTTTTCTCGCTTTATCTAACTTATCTTACTTCCTCCCATTCACATATCCATCATCCTTTTCTTATTCAAGAACTTTTACATGACAATAAATTTTTATTCACGGACTCACAGACTCATGGACTCATAGATACATACTTATGTAACTTTCCTTTCACAAGTCCTCCCATAAAATATCAATACTTAGCCATTTTTCTATCTAGTACGTAGACTCCCGGGCTTGCAGAGGTAAAATTATGTGACCCTCCTTTCACGAATCCTTGAAATATCAATACTTGTCCATTTTTCCATCTTTGCCGACTCACGAACTCATGGAGGGAAAATTGTATGACCCTCCTTTCATGAGTCCGTGGAGTCTCAATATTTAGCCATTTTTCCATCTTTGTAGACTCGCGGAATTGCAGAGGTATAATTCTATGACCCTCCTTTCATGAGTCTGTGGAGTCTCAATACTTAGCCATGTTTCCATCTTCGTGGACTTACGGAGGTAAAATTATACGACCCTCCTTTAATGAGTCCATGGAGTCTCAATTCTTAGCCATTTTTCCATCTTCATGGACATGTGGACTTGTGAAGGTAGAATTCTATGACCCTGCTTTCATGAGTCCATGAAGTTTTGATACTTAGATTATTTCATGATGTGTTGGGTTCGCGGGTTGGTGGACTTGTGGACTCATTCTTCTCACCTTCGTTTGGTATTACTTATAATTTGTTAATCTATATCCTACTGACATGTGGCATGACACGTGGGGAAAACATGTCACACGTACCACTTGACATGTTGAATCCATTTTCCCTACGGACCCTTTTCTAATTCTTCCAAAACTACGTGACACATGGAACCCTCTTAAGGTGACATGTGGCCTTTTTTCATCAGGACAGGTGATATTTTCCATGTCATCCATTGGAACTTTAAGCTAAGTATGGATGGTCCATATCATCTGTGCAGTCCCTCTAACTATGGAATATCGACAGTACCAGTTCTTCCTCGAAGCTCTATTAACCTTGATCGATCAACTGTTATATCTCTCCCTTAGAGTTCTTCCCTCATAATGTAACTTTGTTATGTACTCTGCATAACCTGTCATGATGGACATCAAGATATACTCTCAAGGAATCTAATAGTCAAGATCTGGAAATGGGAGTCTATGGCTTCCATGTTCCCTTCTCGTATGACCATCAATTTAGGGCCACTACGAGGATGACACTTTTCATCCCCAAGCCACGTGGGATGTCGCCTTGGTGAGACATAGGGTACTAACATAGGGTCTCCACCTCATGTATCTGATGATTCAAGTTCGACGACACCTCTTTCCCTTGGTCTTATTCCAATGAGATTCACCAAGATCTACAACAAAGTTTCATCGTGGCCTCACCCCAATGGACGGACTAGATCATCCCTTGGGATTCCAAGGTCATTCTGACCAGGAGACTTCGACCGTGTTAATCACCACGGATCCAACAGCCCAAGATCGTCCACGATCACTCTCTAATAGATCAATGGCACTTGTTGATTTTGGAGTATGGCTTTGTGATCAACGTCGATGAAGGGTCAAGATCTTTCCCTTTAGCCCAATCAACAACTGAGGTTGCATCTTGACCATGTCTCGATAAA
>SNQJ01S0015847.1:126053-145637 GCA_010110895.2 Picea sitchensis | reverse complement strand
TTGGTGCGACATTTCACGTAGGCATGTCATTCAAGGATTTTTGTACCATCAAATATCCTAAGTGGTATAAACCCCAAGTATCAATGAACTAGAAGGTGAAGGTGCCATGGAAAAATGGTGATGGTGCAGTGTCCCCATCAACTGATGGTGAGGATTCCACATCATACCTTAATAGTGATGTTCATGATCACGAGGATGTGTGTGAGGAGGAGTTGGAAGCAGATGAGATACCTTGTGAGGTTAACCTCATTTCTCAGGAGATGAGAGAGAGCCAATTGGTTTTAAGGAGGTTTGTTCACATGGATCACCTACTAATATGGATCTCATTTCTCAGGAGATGTTTTTGAGTGATTTTGGGCAGAGTGTTACAAGAAATGTTTGGGCTTACTCTGATGAGGATTCCACAGTTGACCTTAGTAGCAAGAGTCATGAGGTAGCACTTCAACATGATTTGGTGTTTGTTCGTGTGAGCCACATCACTTGATAGGGAAATCAAAGGTTCAAGAGGACATGATTGTGGCAGCCATGAGACACCTTGTTGACACACATACATTGGTGGTTGATTTTTGTTGGAGGGCCACTATGGCGCAAGACAGCTTGGGAGGAGATATTTCCCTTGCAGATTTCATTACACTCAAGGAGGACATGCTAGTGACTAGATATAACTACCTAGACCTTCTTGCAGATAGGGATTATATTATTGCAATGGGTAGCATGTACCAAGGCATGTTGGAAGGGAAAGAGCATGACGTAGAGAAACTTTGGGAGGAGTTGAGTCAATCGTCTCTTTTATCCATTTCAATAGACAATAGTAATATACATATGCCTTCTCTCAGGAGGTTGTCAGTGACATTTTCAAATTGATGGAGGAGCCTCATGTGATGGGTGAGCATGAGGGGCATTCAAACTTACAAGTGATTGTAGGGAGATATGAGAAATAGATTTTGGAGGATGCACATGTGTTGCAGGAGCCACTACCTTTGATGAGCTCCTTGATCACTCATGATGAGATAGTTGAGCATACACTCATGGATTGTGGATAAAGGTACATTTTAGGTAAGGACACATCCATTTGGGATCCAGGGTTAGTTGAGACCCATGATGAGGACATGTCTATACATTATCCAGGGTCAGTTGATACTCATCGGTTGGTTGATACAGTGGTACATCTAGGATACCAGATGGTATCGAAGGACATAGGAGTATGCAGTGGTATACAAGGGCATACAATGATGATTAGTAGTCTGCAGTGGCATGCAAATGTGTACAATGACACACATGGGAATGCATTGGGGTGCAGGGCAGAGGCATACTTGATGGAGCATGGAGTTTCCAGTGGAGATAATTCCGCTCCATTGCCACAGTGCGTGGATTTTGGAGATCATATCATCAACAGTTGTAGTACCTGTGATGATGGAGAGAGTAGAGTTGTCTGTTAGTGTGAAGAAACACCTTTGGATGCATATGATGGCATGGGAGTAGCAGGGAGTTCGAGTGACTACTCAGATAGTCCACCAGTGGGCATGGATGAGTTCTTGGTCATACCCTTGGGATTGACCAATGTGTGTGACACTTTCCAGTCGGGCATACAATCGTGGAGGTTTATGCTACCATTCCTTGATGCTATCATCAAGTACAACATGATAGAGGAGGATTATGTGAGGCAGTTGGGTGAGCCCCGGGCCATTGTAGATATAACAAAGATTCTCCATTTGGGGCATGTGGACAATGCATAGATTGACAGAGGCATATTGAGGGATGACATGATCTACTATCGAGATGTCCCATATTTAGTCTTTGAGTCCACATTTAGGGAGATGGTCATGAGTGTGACGTATGATACATATTGGGCAGGGAATTTCGAGAATTTGTATGAGTTTGAGGCACCACATGAGACATGGCTATAATCTAGTGGGGTGTATAAACTCCAATCTTTTCTTGCATACATTATCAGGAGTGAGGATCGCATATTTCTCTGTGCAGGTTGGCAGCAACAAGACAGATTAGTAGGCACATGGTTGATTCCTAGTATTTGGTTTTCATCAGTTGGTGGCATATAGGGTTCAGTTTATTGGTTCAACTGGATTCCAATAATTATTAGTATGGCACAACAAGATTCAACGAGAATCGGAAGTGGTGGACTTCCAAATTGGCTATGGGATTTGGGGATTCATTTGGTCGATAGTTTGCTTCACTTCTTGATGGACCAGGTTGCACCAGTGAACGGTCTACTTCATTCTTGGATTGTCATGAGAGGGCTTGTTGGGATTCGTTCTAGATGGCAAGACAAGTTCTCACTTTTGGTACCTAAGATCGAGTATGGCGGTGATTTACAGACTTTGGTTTTGCAGGGACACCTTTAGAGATTTTGTTTCTTGATAACATGCCCAAGATTTACAAGTATTTTAGCATGGAGTTCCATGGGTGGGGAACCCAGTATGTGTACATTAGGCAGACAGTCATGGCCAGAGTAGTGCAGCGTCAACATGATGATCCCTCTCAGAGATTAGAATGGGACCCTAGGATTACAAGGCTGGGAATTTTATTGACTTATAGAGGTGAGTGGATCCTTGCAGTGGGAAATCATTCAGATTTTCCATTGAGCTTCAGTTTTGAGGAGAGAGTTTCATTTTTTAGTGATTCGTTGAGGTCCTCTAGTTTCTCACTTTGGCGACAATATGTTCAGCCGGAGGAGGCCATGTTTCACTTGGAGTGGTTATGGAGGTCAATATCATTTTATATGGAGGCCAAGTGTTACTTTAATGAGTACTCTCAAGAGATGCATGATAGTGGCTCCCAAGTAGAGCGACTCGTTGAGGGTTTGACCGAGTTTTTGTATTACCATGATTTTCTACCCATCAATAAAATTCAGGAGGAGACTTCTTATGTCAATACCTGACCGAACAATGAGTTGAGAGGAGGATGCTTCACATATTCCAGATTGGTTTGGGACCCATGTATCATGTTTAGTTTCAGTTGGGTTCAGTTGGCGGAGTGTTAGGGTTTGATGGGATTGCTTGAGGACAAACAATATTTGGGAAGAGAGGACTGTCATGTCCCCATTATTGGATTCCCTTATTATGCGGTTAGATTCACTTCAGGGGCCTTGAGTCAGCCAAGTCACAGGGATGAGACTATGTTATTAGTGAGCTTAGAGGGTTTGGATGAGTTTTATGGGGCCCGACTTAGTTTATTTACCATTATTCATCATCAGGATCATTTTCACACAGCTTGTTCTTGGTTCCATTGCATTTCGACGATTTTCATAAAATGAGGTTATTAATGGGCACATTTTGATTAATTACACTAAAGGTACTATTTGGAGCTTATTTATTGAAGAAATACCTTAGTTTAATAGCTCGTTGGAACTGGGGCGAAAATATCTACAAGATATGATGATGAAAAGTGATTTTCAGTGGTTGAAGAAATCATAAAGGTGAATTAATTACTTTTTGGAGAAAAAAGGTTCAATAAATTAATAAAGTGATTTTAAGAAAATATTAAAGTTAAATTAAAAGTCACTTGAAGGGAAAAAAGGTGAAAAGGGGTATAAAAGAGAGACAGGGGCTCATATTCTCTCATCATTGAAGACTGTGAATTGGAAATTAGAACCAAGAGGAGTCGGGTGACTTCCTTCTTGTTTGGTGGATTTCTGGATGAAACCATCACCATTGACAGAGTTCAGTGTTGAAAGACACACCCTAGTCCATCGAGAGGACCACACAGGTTCTTCATCAAGCTACAAGATCACATTATATAAGCAAAGAAGTCTAGTATCAGCCAGGGCACAAATTTTCCAATTTCAGCGTGAGCTTTTGGGGAGGGTTTATCAGTATTCTGGGTCACTAATCCCAACCAGACTGGAAGATCAAAATTCCTTCTGACCCATTTGAGAGGAGAACATGGCGCTTCCAGTGAGACATATCTCACACTTTTTCGAAGGGTAAATCTCATAGATCATGCCAGTTTGTCATTTTGTTGTGTGTGGGGGTCTAGACATCCATCCAGGATTCAGATTGAGCAACAATGATCCATATGGATGTCAATGGCCTCCCACCTATTCCAACTGGTTCTTTTGGCAGTTTTTGTTTTCGTAGTTTTCGGGTCCTTGACTTGTGGGGCCATTTTGAGGCCCTACACAATGTTTTTAGGGCTCGCCACAACAAAATGTGTAGTCCACAGATAAACCTTTCCAATGGGCTATCGTGCGCCTAAAATTAAGATCGCATGCAAAATTTACGACCCCGGGAAGTTGATGTACTAACTTACCCAAACAGAGCCCACATGACTTTTGGCGCTTCATCTCCTAGGGTTAGGTTTTTGGATGTCTAGGGTTTTTGACATTCCTGTTTATTGTAAAAAGGCCTTCAGAGCCTCATTGTAATCATCTTCTTGCAAATGAGCATAGCTGTCACATCTCTCAGAGACAAGCTGCCACCATTCCAACAAGCTTGTTTACCGTTGCATTTTACAGTTTCAGCTTATTTCCTTATTGAATAGAAAACTAATTTTAATGTATCTCTGTTATTCTGTATTAAGCATATTTTAATAATCTGTATTCATTTCATTTTGCTCATAAAATATGGATCAATGGTATTAGAGAAATCTGCTCCTTGTCATCTTAATGCATGTCCCCAACGAGGTCAGGGTACAAAGAATTGGGTCTCGAGCTTGTTTCTCTTGAGGATAAAATATCTCGCATGCCCAAACGACCTCTCATGGAAGGAGAAAAGAAAGATGATGGGACATAAGATCCTTTCAAAATGTTTCTTGAGGAATCCCTCATGCAACAGAGGAACGAGATGATGGATAGTTTTGTGCAAATCCTTCAACGACTACCAATAGGCGACACATCTTCCTCGAGCGGAGGCGCCACCCCCTTCAATGTACAAATCAACTTCGATATTCTTATATTTGAAGGTTAGATAGACGCATATGATGTAGACAAGTGGTTGAATCTACGTGAAGGGTATTTTTATGTCCATAACTTTTCTAATAGAGAAAAAAATACTTTTGCGCTCCTCAAAGTCGTTCCCCATGTCAAATATTGGTGGGAAACTTTCTATGAGAAAAAAGAAATAGAGGAACCCTCATTATTTACAGTCGCAACCACCTGGGAATCCTTTAGGGATGTTATTAAGAAACAATACTACCCTGTCGAAAGTTATGATGACTTGTATACCAAATGGACCACACTACTGCAAGAAAGAGACCAAGCAGTGCCAGATTTCACAAATATATTCCATACATTGCACACTAAGCTGGGTATCAAAGATTCAGAGTGACATATGGTGCTCAAGTATCACGGTGCTATGCATAGATACTTCCAGACTGAAATGGAATTTTTGTACATCTCATCCTTGGGCACGGCCTATTGATATGCGTCAAAATTGAGCAAAAGCTCAAACAAAAGACTCGACAATTTGGGTCTAGGAACTCCTTGTAGCAAAAACCAGGAAAGGGCAGCCCCAACCTAGATAAAAAAGGACAAAACAAATATGTACAATATTAGGACAACCAGTACAAGCCACAATCAAAGGACACCGAAAAGACAAAGAAGGATACTGGGAAGTGGTGCAACTTCCATAAGAGCCCTTGGCATAACACTGATGATTGCCGCTCAAAGCAGTCATTGGTGGTCGAAGTGAAAGCCTTTGAATCATATGCGGGTTCTGACTCTGATTCAGAACCAGAAAGGGGAATACGGATCATTGACACGGAACCCAGTTCCACCGTTGTTACCACCAAGCTCCAGCTTGGTGAATCAGATGAGCCAGAAGAAGGAGAGTGCCTTTTGCATTCACAGATGTGGGTAAAAGGCACCCCATTTCACTTCATCATTGATAGCGGTAGCCAGAAGAAACTCATCTCAACAGAGGTCATCAAGTAGCTAGCTCTGCTGACAACGCCACACCCGCAATCCTACACCATTGGATGGATTCGCCAAGGAAGCGATCTCCACGTCAGCCAACAATGTCATCTTTCGTACGACATCAAGCCCTTCAAAGATGAGGTATTATGTGATGTTTCTCCTATCGAGTTTGTAATGTTCTTTTGGGCCAACCTTATTTATGGAAACATCAGGTTGTATATGAGTCTAGGCCTCGTAGTGTTATTATTACTTTGAAAAGGAAATTGTAGAGGATACCTGAGGCAGTCCCTCCGAGTGCTATTTCCTTGATATTTGCCAAGAAATGCAGGAAGGCCATATCTCACACTGGGAAATTTTTCTTCTTCGTGATTTGGTCTCAGAGTAAGTGAAAGATCACAGCCACATCCAGGGCCTCCATGACCGATATCTCCACACAATAGAAGCAAGTGGATAAGGTCGTGGAAGAATACCCAGTTATATTCTCCTCTCCTACCGAGGTACCTCTGCATTGCCAGGTCAAGCATCCCATCGATCTGACCCCAGGCGCACCTCTTCCCATGGGCCGGTCTACCGCCACTCTCTATTATAAAACAAGGAGATCAAGAGGAAGATCCAAGAACTGCTCCACAAGGGGCACATCGATCCCAACTCATCACCTTGTGGGAGCCCAATTGTACTAGTGTAGAAGAAAGATGAGACTTGGCGACTCTGCATTGATTATTGGGCCCTGAATAAAATCACAGTCTGAAACCGATACCCGATTCCCTGAATCGACGACCTCCTTGATCAATTCATGGGGGCCAAATACTTTAGTATGATTGATCTGTAGTCTGGCTACCACAACGTCCCAATAGAACATACATATGTATGGAAGACTGCCTTCAAGTCAAAAGAAGGTCTTTTTGAATGGTTGGTCATGCCCTTTGGTTTGACAAATGCTCTAATAACTTTGATGAGGATGATGGATGATATCATGAGACCTTTCACCAGTACTTTTGTAGTGGTGTATCTGGATGACATCCTCATCTACAACAAGACTTGGGCGGAATACTTGTAGCATATTCAACAGGTTCTGCACACCCTGGGGCAACACAAAATATATGCAAACTTGGAAGAATTCTTCTTCGGCATGGACATGGTCCATTACTTAGGCTACATCGTTGATCAACATGGTGTGCATGCGGATCTAGCCAAGCTCCAGATCAGTCGTGACTGGCCAGCCCCAACCACACTCACTAAGCTTCAAATTTTCTTGGGCCTCACCAATTTCTATCGCAGGTTCGTGTTGGAATTCTCTCATATCGCATGGGCCCTCAACCAAGTAACTAGGGGTGGCAGTAAGGAAAAATTTGTGTGGGTCATATCCCAAAAACAATCCTTCGATGACTTGAAGCAACGTTTGTTCTCATCCCCAGTACTTTCATTACCAGACCTACAACATCCCTTTGAGATCGAGACAAATGCTTCAAACTATGTTGTGGGCATTATTCTCACTCAGCACGACCACCTTGTGGTGTCTCATAGTGAGACACTATCAGATGTTGTCCGTAAGTACCCTACTTATGACAAAGAAATGTACTCCAATGTGGAAGCCTGTCACCAGTGGAGACATTACATTTTGGGGAAGGAGATAGTCATCCAAACTGATCCCAAGCCACTTCAGTTCATGCGGACCCAAGGTAAATTGTAGAATGACCACCATCAAAAGTGGTCCACATAATTACAACAGTTCCACCTCAACATCAAGTATAAAACAATAAGTACCAACCGAGTTGCTGATTTCCTCAGCCGACCTCCATTCATGACACTCACTACGGTGCTAGACTCATGCGGCCATGAGACCTCTGGATGGCCCCACCTCTATTAGACATACCCTGAATTCTCCACCACCTACCAAATGTTGGGAGAAAACTCAGTGGTCACTAATTTCCATCTTCAGGACGTGTTGTTGTTCCGTATGGACCATCTTTGCATTCCATCAAGAGAGCATGTGAAGCTGAGTTGGGAAGCTCACTATAGTCAGGTGGCAGGACACTTTGGCATCGAAAAGACAATGAAAATGTTGCAGAAACATTTATACTGGCTAAAACTTCGACAGGATGTCGACAAGTATATCGGGTCCTGCATCGCCTGCGCTATTTCCAAACCGACCACTAAGAAATAGGGCCTGTACACCTCTCTTCCTACTCCTGACAAGATGTGGGAATCCATTTCAATGGACTACATGTCGGGCCTCCCGTCCACCAAGAGGGGCAATGATTGTGTTTTTTTGGTTGTTGATCACTTTTTCAAGATGGCGATTTTGGCCACCTGCAAGAAGAACATCATTGCAGAGGCCTCTGCCAAGATATTCTTTGAACGCGTCTGGGTACACTTTGGGATCCCAGAAACCATTGTCCAAGATCGGGACCGTCAATTCCTCATTACATTCTGGTCAAGCCTCTGGTCACTGCTGGATACCAAGCTCACCAAATCCACTGCCTTCCACCCCCAGAGGGATGGCCAAACTGAGGTCGTCAATCAGATGATCGTACATATCCTGCGCATGTACAATTCCAAGCACCCTCGCACATGGGATGAGAGTCTTCCCTGTGTCCAACATAGCTACAATTGATCCCTGCATAGCTCAACTAGCCACAACCCTTTTCAGGTGGGGTTGGGATTCCAAACATTGGGCCCCATGGATGTTGCACTACCCCTGTCGACTACCTCGATCAACTCATCCCCTGCTCCACCTTAAGGTAAAAAAGACACCCAGTTCATTGAGTGGATCTAGCACATCCACCAACAGGTTCAAGATATTTTACAGAAGTCCAAGGCCAAGTACAAGTAGTGCCATGATCAACACCGGGGGCCACATAAGTTTCAGGTGGGTGACAATGTTTGTTTGCACTTGCAGAAAGAATACCTTACAGGGCCCCATCAAAAGCTTCACCCACTATAGTAAGGGCCATACACCATCACCAAGGCTGTGGGTGACAATTCTTTTGTGCTGAACATTCCCCTTTCCTTGGCCTGAGCACAGTCTTCAACGTGGCTCTCCTTCGGCCATATTTCCCACCATTATTGGACACCTTAGAGATAGCGGAGCAGTTGACACCAATAGAGATGAATCTTGACTGCATGCAACACGAATCTAGTGATAATATTGTGGACACATAGATCAAGGGAACCCGACAACAAAGGATCCAACTTTATTGAGTTGTCAAAGCAGGGCAACTCCTGCACCAAGCTCGCCCAGGGCCAAATTTAGCAGAAATTTCCTCATCTAATGGGGGAACTCAATGCAATGGAGACCATTGCTTCTTAAGGGGGGAGGATCGATCCAGATGGATATCGGTGGCCTCCCACCTATTCCAACTGGTTCATTTTGGCATTTTTCTAGTTTGGCAGTTTTTTTTTTCCTAGTTTTCGAGTCCCTAACTTGCGGGGCCATTTTGAGGCCCTAAACAATGTTTTTAGGGCTCGCCACAATCAACAAATAACAACAAAATGTGTAGTCCTCGGATAGGACTTTCCAACGAGATATCATGCAACTAAAATGAAGATCGTATGCAAAATTTACGACCCCGGAAAGTTGATGTACTAACTTACCCAAACGAGGCACACATGACTTTTGGCGCTTCATCTCCTAGGGTTAGGTTTTTGGATGTCTAGGGTTTTTGACATTCCTGTTTATTGTAAAAAGGCCTTCAGAGCCTCATTGTAATCATCTTCTTGCGAATGAGCACAACCGTCACATCTCTTCTCAGAGATAAGTCGCCACCATTCCAACAAGCTTGTTTTCCACTGCATTTTACAGTTTCAACTTATTTCCTTATTGAATAGAAAACCAATTTCACTGTATCTCTGTTATTATGTGTTAAACATCTTTTAATAATTTGTATTCATTTCATTTTTCTCATAAAATACAGATCAAGCAATGAGCTAGTGTTTCATCTCATAGGTTTGGAGAGTGTGCTAGAGGGCAAGGCCACCCTTCAGAGGCAAGTCACAAATATTAGCCCATTCTGATGAGTATTTCCACCAGGGCAAACTTTTCAGTCATTTTCGACAGTTGTGCAACGTATTTTTCAGTGCATGCAGCTCATTCTTCCATGCATGGAGTGGATCGAACCAAAAGATCCCAGATCCATCTATCTACATTTATTATTGGTATTTATCACAATTTTTCTTTGTATTCCAACAAGATCTCCATATAGAAATATCTAGCTGAAGAGTTTTTCTTGATCTTCCTGCATTTTATCTTATATTGTCCGTCATTTTGCTTAATAAAATCTTTGAGTTGGTTATGGTTCCACATATATTTGCATGGACTGTATTAAAAAATTAAACGCAACAAAACGCATCGAGAAAACTTTGAAACTCAATCAGAAACCCCCAACATATCATATCTACAGTCGAAACCCCAGATATTAACAATTTATATCCAAATTTTGGATCTAGGATATTACATGTTCAACCTTTCAATCCTCTCAATCACATTATCCAAATGAAATTTCATTTTTAATGAAGTGGTTGGAACTTCTTGATGAGGTGGAGATGGCCCTTCAAAAGGAGATTCCAGAGATTGATCCAATATAGGGACCCCCCCTTCAAGATATGGAATCTCATCGTCAAACTCATGATATGTCTCTACATGGGTGGTTTATTTAGATGATCAAGTTGTTGCTCAATAGTCTTGTCATTCTTGGTGGATTTAAGAAAAAATAAATATGTGGAAAGAATGAACTTCTTGTTCACCTCATCCTAAATATGATATGCCTTGGTGGTATTTGAGTACCCTAAGAAGATGCACTTTTGACTCCTTGCATTAAGATTGTTTCTTTTCTCCTTTGGAATTAAGGAATAACAGGTGGAACCAAATACCCTGATATGCCTCATGGAAGGAAAGCAACCATACCAAATTTCATGAGGAGTCTTTTTCCCAAAAGCATGAGATGTGTTGGAAAATTGGTTGTCATTGATGTCAACCTTTGAACAAGCCCTAAAGCAAAGCCCAAAATCCCCTAAAAGTGATGATGATGTGTCCATTTGAAGAAGCCTTGAAGATCCTTGAAATAAGTGTATATAACTTCAAAGTGGTCCCCTTATGGCATATATTTAAGAATGGACCTCACGGGATGAAATAACATGTGGTTGTTTCCACATGCCCACTTTTAGTTGTACACAAATTGAGGCTCGAAAGAGCCTTAAAGAATCCCTAAAACCAAGATAAGAAACACCTAAAGATAAGTGAAGAAGCCCATAAATCCAAAAGAAGAAGCCCCTAAAGCCAACTGAAGAATCCCCCAAAGGCAAGAGATAAACCCCCTAAAGTAAATTAAATAAGCCCCTAAATTCGACCATCCTTAAGGAAGAGGTGTGACCCTTGGTTGCACCCCCTCATGTGGAGAAGAATCATATAAATAAGAGGAGCCTAATTTGGCATTTGTAACACATCAACTAGACCTAGCCAAGGAAGAGGAACGGATTTCAGCATAGAGGAGCAAATTTCCAAGGGAAGATGAAGTGAAGAAGGGTGAAATTCCAAGGGAAGATGAAGTCTTGTGATGATTTGTTCTAAGGTTTTTCTTTGAAGGTCATCTTGGAATTTTCAATATAACATTTTTTATAGAAAAATTGAAATAGAAAAAATTGGAGGTGTTTCAAAAGAGATAGCGAAGAATCTTGGGTACAAATTTCAGGTCTTGACATATAACATGTTTGGATTTATACTCACTGGAAGTTGTAGTTTTTAAAACTAGGGTTTCCTTCTTCAAAACGAGTCATCTTGCCATTTTTTCTATAACTCTTTTTTAGGGACGAATCAATCAATGAAACTTGGAGAAATTTCATAGAATATATTGAATAATATTGGTTACAAGTTTCATATCTTGATTCATTACATGTACAAAGTTATACTTGTTGGAAGTTAGGGTTTGTGACTAATCCAGAAACTAGTCCCAATCATGTGTTTGAGACAAAATGGTTATATATGAATATTGGTATCTCCAAATGAATTCCACTTATTGCATTATAAGGAGAACATATCCTAATATTTGAGGTCCAAGTTTCAGAATCAGAAACATAAAATTGAGCTCGTGGTGAATCTTACAAGTTTGCAGATCTGAGGTACAATTCTAAGCAGTTTTGTATGCAGATTTAAGAAGTAATTTTGGGGTTGTATTTGAAGGTTGATTTGATCCTCTATCATCATTTAAAATATTCCATGGGGATTGGTGTCTCATTCCAATAGGTTCTGAAAAATTCAGGGAGTGGGTGCTTCCTTCAAGTTGGTGCTTGTAAAATCTTGAAATTACTTAAGAAAAGTTTCCATAGTTTTCTCCCAGTTGGGTTTCCACGTAAAAAATTGTGTGCAATGTGTATGAGTTTATGTGATGATGAATGACATGATTAATGGTTAATGTTTGTGTAGTGATTGAAGGTTAAGATTGTTGAAATAAATCTATACTGATTCACCCCCCCCTCTCAGTATTCTTTAATATTATAACAATTGGTATCAGAGCGGGTTCGTTGAGGAACAATCTAACTGCTGGAAGCCATATAATCGATAAACAAGGAGAAATTACCAAAAATGGAACACCATTGTTTGATGGGAAAAATTGTTCTTTTTGGAGCATAAGAATGAGAGCATTTTTACAGGAACAAGGATTTGATGTTTGGCAAGTTGTAGTAAATGGATACACATCACAAACTTTTCCCCCAACATATATTTCTGGGAAAAATATCAATGAATACAATTCAAAGGCTATAAATTCCATTCTAAGGGGTCTAATAGGTTCATAATTTGTTAAGGATATGCATTGTGATTCTGTAAAAGAAATATGGGACAAGCTCAATATTATTTATGAAGGTGATGCTAAAGTCAAAGGGGCCAAGCTTCAAACTTACAAAGGACAATTTGAACATATGAGAATGAAGGATGATGAAGATATTGCAACTTATTTTCTTCAAGTTGATGAAATTGTGAATACTGTAAGAGGACTAGGAGAAAATATTGAAAATTCAGTTATTGTTCAAAAGATACTGAGATCTCTCCCAATGAGATTTGACCCTAAAATCTCATATCTAGAAGAAAGAAAAGATCTAGTTATGTTGAGCATGGATGAACTACATGGAATACTTATAAAATATGAAATGAGGACTGAACAGGAAAATCCATCCATAAGGGAAGCGACTTTCAAAGCCTCCAAGAAGACAAGAAAGAACAAGACAAGGTCAAAACACTGCTCCAATAATAGTGATGATTCAGACAATGAAGAAGAAGCCAACTTTGTGAGAAAGCTGAAAAAGAGAAACCTACAAGTACAAATGCAAGCTTCCTTTCAAATGTTTTAATTGTGGTAAAGTTAGCCATTTTGCTTCCAAATGTCCTTATGCAAGGGGTTCATATAGTGATGAAGAAGAAGTTCCAAAGAATGAAAATAAATACAGAAAAGAGACAAGGAAAGGAAATGAAGATTTTTGAAAAATAAAATCCTCTATTCAAAATATGATAGTTCCTCATTTGATGAAGATGATTATAGTGATAGTGACTCAAGAAGAGTACTCTTCATGGTGTTAGAGACTCATGAGGAAACTACTGAACATAATGAATGAGACTATGAAGAAGAAGGAGAAGTGAATCTTGATGCAGAATTAATCAATGCCTTAAGTGATATAAGAATAACAAGGAAGAAAAACAAGTCACTCAAAGAAGAGGTACGTAAACTGAAGGAGGGCTTTCAAAACCCTAGAGAAAATTCCAAAGAAGCTGAGCAGACTATCATAGTTCTAAGGATTTAGTTGGAAGAAGCCAAAGTGATTAAAGAAAAACTCAAGAGACAACTGGAAGAAAAGAATAAAATAACAGAGAATATGGAAGCTAAAATAGTCTCACTAAGAAAGGAACTACAAAATAAGGACATCCAACTAAATTTTGGCAATAGCACCAAAATAATGGATGAAATCATCTTCAATCAAAAACCATTCTATGACAAGTCTGGACTTGGATACAAAAAAAATAATACCATTGAGGGTTCAAGCTCTATGATGACAAGAAATGAGGTAGAGCAAAGAAGTTATGCAAATACTATCAAGGGTTCCATCAAGAAAGAAGAATGCAAACCTCTAAAGGAGGACATACATAAACCATAAATAAAGAAGAATCAAGAAGAAGATCGTGCATTTAGAGGAACATGGAATAAAAAACCAACAATGAAGAAGACCCAAGAAGAAGATCACAATTTTAGAAGAACAACACCAACTACAACACCACCCACACCCAAGTGTTACACGTCAAAATTGCTCAGTTGGATAAGTGTCGCATATCCCTCTCAATCGTCGTAAGTGTCACATCTTCCTTACAACTTTCACAAGTGTCGCAAGTTGGTCACAAGTGTCGCAAATGATGCTTAGACATACTGCCATGTCGACGACACTAAGAAGACACTTATAACATCTCATATGCTTGATTTGAAGGAGGAGAATTGGTTTACTGAAGTCAAATAAATCTTGACACCTGAAAAGAGCCCTAAAACAAAGGTTTTTAGGAGGAGCGCTCCCCTACTTCAGCCCTGGAAGCACTGGTGCTCCCCTACAAGGCTTAAGGAAGTGTTATAACACTCCCCAACCCCCTCTGAAGGAGCGCTTCTCATCTTGAAGGCGTTGACGCTCCCCTAAATCTTACCAAGGAGCGCTACAGCGCTCTGATGCCCCTTCTAAGGGAGCGCTGCCTAATCTGAGGCAGTAGTTGGCCCATTGAGGAGAATAAGGGGAGGATATTTTGAGATTAGGAGCCAGTTGTGCTCGAATTCTTGGTTTCATCAAGAGATCCCTGATCTAAGGAGAAGGTTCCCAAATTGTTCTAAATATAACTCAAGAGGTTAAGCTCCTCTTAACCTATATAAACAGGCTCTATGATGGTGGAAAGGGGGAAGAATTGAAGTTATGAAACTTATGATCTTGGAGGAAACTTACAGCCAACCAAAGGAGAGTGATCAGTGAAGCTGCTATTATCCAGGTTGTGGAGCTTTCAGGCAAGGGTTAGACGAAGAGGACTTGACGAAGCTGTCGCATTCGCATCTACGATTGTAAGTACTACTGTCGTTATTCTCATCAATATGACACGCTTGGCCTGTTTCTTTCTAGTTTGTGTCTAATGTCACATGAACTTATCATTCATTGATAGATCTGTTTTCAAGCTAATATCAATAGAGTAGGAAGTGGTTGTATCTTGTTTTGTCCGCAGAACTCAGCGAGGAGCAAAGGATTGGAGCGCAACTCGGAGCGTGCAGGGACAAACGTCGATAAAAGGTATTTCTGTCATCCTTCCTTCTCAAGTGTTAGTTTAGATAGATTTGAAAGGAAGTCATTGTCCATGTTAAGCATTTTCTGTCTAGAGTTAGGGTCAAGCTCTTAGAGGCGATCTACCTGTCCGCAGGGAGATTTTCCTACAACAGAAACTGGCGACTCCACTGGGGAGATAGCCTCAAATAGAAACTTCTTGTTTGGATTTTTCTCCTCATTGACCTTGTTCTATCCCTTGATCATTTCAGACCTGGTTCACTCCTCTTTTGATTAGTTTCACGAGCTGATTGGCTCCTTACCTCATCACACTCAGCATAATTGTCGAAATTGAATTGCAATTTTTTTGATTTTTTGACATTTTTGGGACTTTTAGACCCTGGCGCCCCTGTCTTAGTGTTAACAGAGCGCCAGTGCTCCCCCATACCTTTGCACAGAGCGCTATTACGCTCCTTGCCTTTGGAAACAGAGCGTCAACCTCTTTTTGGCCAAAAAACCCCCCAGAATTGCTTTGTCAGGGTTTTGCCTCTGTGTCTCCTCTGCTGAGTGACCTTGTGAGTCAATATTTCTTCCCTTTCAGCTTTGACATCTGTCTTTTTGAAGAATAAACATCTCATTAGTTGGATCTTGTAGCCTTCTTCACCATTTTCATTGAGTTTTTCCCTATTCCACCCTATCCCCACCCCTTCTGGACTTGATCACGTGACGTTGGATTTCATCACCAACTAGTACGGTCATCGAAAGAAGGTCCTGTTTGCTTGGTTGTGATTCTTAGATTTTTTAGCGTGTGTTATTTCTTTTCGTTAGTTGGCCATAGATTTCTTTCGCCGACTCTTTTCCGCCAATATCGACCCTCCACGCCGTTCGCGAAGGCTACAGGGACTTCCTCCAGAGAATATGGAAGGAAACACCCCTCTACCCCCTCACTCTACGGAGGAATCTCCTCAACAGAGCGAGGTTCATAATACTACAACTTCCCAGGAAGAAGTTCCCATTCCTTTGGAGAATTTCAGAATCTCCGGAAGCTTATCGCATTCCGAAGGGGTACGAACGACATATCCTCCACCTGAATTCCGTTGGATAATTTGTTGTCATCAATCCTTCTGACATTTCGGCCGGGTCTTCTCAAAACCCTTTAGCCAGTGACCCTTTTTGGACTGCGGACGTTGTTCGGAGCCCACCACGCTTGGTGCGAGAACGTTATGGGACAGGAGAAGGTGCCGACGCATCTTTTTCCTATACTGTACCCCCAAATCACTTCATCGGTACTACCACTTTTACAACCACACCAACCGTTGGTCCAAACATACCGTCCGTTAGCCCAAGGCCTACAATTCCCCTCCAGACAGCCCATTCGACAATGGCCCCGCACATTCCGACTATCCCTGCCGGCAATGCAGTAGTTAATCAAGCCCCGATTGGCACACCTGTAACACCAAGACCTACACTCCCTTTTGGATTTAGGGCACTGAACACCTCCGCTACCACCACTGCCCAAACCACTACGCAAATTGTATCGGGAAGTTCCATACCTATCCAACAACCCGGAGGGAATGGCCTTGGTGGTTCTAACCCGATCGACAACACCGGTCAGTCATTGGCATCTAGCTTTCAGATCCCGGGAACTCTACCTCAAACTGGGGGGCATCCTCCCTCCAGAGGACAAATTCCATTCGGAGGGAACCTTAATGTTGGGGGGCATCCTCCCACCGGAGGACAAATTCCATTCGGGATGCACCCTCATGCTGGGGAGCAGCCTCAATCCGGAGTACACCATCAACCACAAGGACAAAATGTGTCCACCGCACCCAATCCGTGGAGCGCCCCTTTTCAAGGAAATCTGCATGCCTCCACGGGACAAAATGTTCAGACTCCGCAACAACCCCCTTATGGACAAATTCCAAACCCACCCTATAATCCACAAAACCCATCCGGTTACCCTCCGCTCACAAACACTTCTCAAAACATCTCAAATCCTATGTACCTTGGTCAAAACCAACCTCATATGAGAGGGCCCACGAGTTATAATTATCCACATAACCCAGTATTGGGCCCCATTGGTGTCCCTCTGCCACACCAACATTACCCACAGGTTAACCGACAACTACCTTTTCTAGCCACCTGGACCTTCCAGACTTGTCTCGGTTAACGAATGATCTCATTTATCATTCTCCAGTTTGGCCAGCCATTCCATCTAAACTTCCTTCTGATATCCCAAAATTCGACGGAAAGCCTGGAGAAGACCCAAACAATCACATGATGACCTTCCATTTGTGGTGTTCATCCAACTCCCCCATGGACAATTCGATTCGTTTGCGTATTTTCCAACGAACGCTCACGGGTTCCGCAGCGAAATGGTATATTGAATTACCACGTGCATCCTTTCACGATTTCAACTCCCTTTCCATGTCCTTCCTCACACATTTCCAACTACCCATTCTATGCGAGACGGGTACTGGACTATTAACCTCTCTTCGTCAGACTACTTCCATACATATCTTCGATCATATCCATGAATGGAGACGACGACGAAGGCTAATCAAAGCAGTCATCCCTGACCAATTGTTAGCAGAATGGTTCACGAAATCTTTATTACCCCAGATTGCTCGTGATGTTGCCATGGGTGGCGTAGTCACCGAGAAAGAAGCCATCACCCGGGCTGAGTACTTAGACTTAGTTTATTCACAATCCAGTACTCTATATGAGTTGATACCGAACGCTACCCGTGCCACTAACGATCCATCCAAACCATCGACTTCTTCACATGCGGATGGAGTTATTGGCTCCTTCAAAACTCAATATACTACCCAATCTACTGGAACAATCCAGCGGCCCACTTCCACGACTGCTCCCAGTCCAACTGCACCCTCTTCTACCCCACCTCAAACTCAGGTCTCTGATGTGAATGTGGTCTAATCAACCCCTTCACAACAACTTGGGGGCAAGAAGAAAGCGAGAAACAAACCAAAGAAGAAGAACAACAACGAGCAACCCAAGACCCAACCGCAAACCCCTACTGCCGGAAAACAACCACAACGAAAACCGAAATTCCCATGTCTCATTTGTGGTGACGATAACTACACTCGAGACTGCCCACATCGCGATGAAGTGGCCAAACTTTTCAAGGGAAATTCACAACCCGCTGTTCTCACTCAGCCTTTTCCGCAGAAACAATCTTTGGTTGCACAAACCCCCACGTCGGGGGACAGTTCCAACCAACCCCATGATGAGGCCTCGACAAGTGCCCACATTTACATGTTTAACGGAGTTAATCTAACAACCCGCTCTGCGACATATGACACACCAGTTAAACCTGATAAGCCGAATATTGCTAATGGTTCTATATCAGACCCATTACCATCCTCCGTCAATCCTCCATCTATTAGCCCTCCATCCGGGCCACTCCAGATTGAGAAACCTTCTTTTGACTCCATCCTACGCCCTCCTAAGAGCACCATCCAGAAATCTACATTCAATCCTAATTCACGGGCTGCCCAAAACTACAACATCGTAGAATATTTGGCCCAAGCCCCATGTGCCATGTCCACTTTGGAAGTTCTACAACACTGTCCCAGCCAACGTAGAACACTCTTAGCCGCTATTGGCACTTTCGATCTCGAGTCATCAAACTACATCACGTTTAATCTGGATGATCATCAATCGCGACTCTCCCACCAACTAGCTTTCCAAATCGATGTGATTGTTCACAATCAACAAATCCACCGAACTATCTTGGATGAGGGAGCCTCCACCTGTGTCATGTCCCTAGCCTGTTGGAAAGGCTTAAAATCACCTGCCCTTAACAAATCCGCTACCATGTTACGTGCCTTTGATGGACGAGGTTTTCATCCTCACGGATTATTACAATCCTTAGCCGTTCAGTTGGGCGGAAAAACTGTTACTGTTGACGTCGAGGTCGTCGATGCCCCCCTCGATTACAACCTACTACTTGGAAGAAGTTGGTTCTACGCGATGACTACCGTCGCCTCGTCGGTGTTTCGATGTGTACAATTCCCCCATCAGGGCAAAATTGTTACCATCAATCAGCTCGATTTCTGCACACCCGACGCTCGCATCCCTGCTACCAACAACATTCCCTTTCTGGGAGACCACCCGGTTACGTATGAAGGCGTTGGTGTTGGCTTATTGAAAGATTCTAGCCTCATGGGTACTTTCCCTAAACCACTTCCACCTACTACACATCATATTGCCATCGTCAATATGATCTCGACTTTGCCTTATCAATCCTTGGAATCATTTGACCCTTGGATTGTGCCTAGTCCTTTGGAATTCGATGCGCTCGGTGACACCATGCCACTGAGCCCAGCCGAAGCCGCATACGTAGCTATTCAATCTACCTCTCCCTTGTCGAACACTTCACATTCATTGGCACCTGATACTTATTCGGTGCCCTCTTGGTTAGA
>SNQJ01S0015847.1:84788-121178 GCA_010110895.2 Picea sitchensis | reverse complement strand
TTGTATTCTGAGTATGGGAATGCCTACCTCAGTGATGATATATTATTGTACTGTATTTCCTTGTTTGTTGGCAGGTTTCCGACCGACTGTTCCTTGTTCCCTACACACACTCGACAAAGTATTTCAGCTATCACTCTGTTCTACCTTCATACTTTGAGGGGTTCTCTGTTACACATTATTTTCGTCATCCCTATGACCGTTAATGATGTAAACCTATTTGTTGCCTTCAGAGGGGTCAGTGGCCCGAGTTCCTAAAGAGAGAAGGGAGAAGAACTTTTCCTGAGAAAAGAAGTTGCATTTTCCCTTGTAAAAACCCTGTAAAAAAGGAAGTTCGCAGGCTGCCTATGTATTAGGGTGCGAGAATGCCTGATTATCGCAGGCTGCATCATATCTAGGGTGCGAACAATTCACAGGTTGCACTATAACCAGGGTGTGAGAATGCTTACACATGGGAAAAACGAGCGTATTCTCGAATCTTCTAGAAGGAGAAACTTCCATGGTGAGGTGCCATCCGAATGGTTTGGATCTTACTCGCTTTCATGATTTAGTGGGATCATCCTAACCTCCTCACCTTATCCTCTTCAACTTATAAAAGGAGAGGATCTCTCATGGAGAAGGGGTTCTTGAGCTTGTTATATTTGGTTGGCTTGGAATTATTAGCTTGGTTGGAGTGGCTTTGAGATTTTCTTTGTCAAGATAGATTGTGAATATCATCAGATCTATGCTCTCAGAATTCTTGGAGTGAAAGTGTGTGGGGAACGAAGGATAGTTGGAAGGGACCTTACGACATCAAGGCCATGGTTGTAATATCTCTTTCACATTTAATATGATACAGTCATATGATTCTTTCATATAAATCTTGTTGTGTTTTATTGTATGATTCCTTGATCACATACATAGGTTTATATTGAGTTTATGCTATTGCTATCACTTTGGTTGGTTGCGTTCTTTTACAGGATCATCATTGTATGAACGTTGGAATGGAGCTAGGATGGCGATGGTGAGAGGAAGTGACGTTTAAACGATATGTCACTCATCCCTCTTTAGTTAGTAAATTCAATATTTAAAACTTAAGGAAAGCGTCATGTTCTGGTGTGTTTTGTTCTAGATCTAGATGGATCTAGGGAGATCAGTTAGTGTCCGCACCTACCGATTAGTCCGATAACACCCATCCACCTCACATCCACTAAATGGCCTAAAGAGGTTTATCCTCAGAAACTTTCCCTACTTGAGGAATTGGTTTACCCAATAGGGCACTATGACACCCCTCCCATATCTAAATTTGGCAAATTGAATAAGGTCTTTGAGCATTGGTTTATTTTGAAATGGGGGGATTTGATGCACATGTTTGGGTGGTTATTTTATTATATATGGCTTAATTTCCATGATATTATGACTTGTGGACCCTTGGGGGGCATATTTGTTTGTCTTTGCAGGTCCTTGACAAGTGAAATATTTATCATGGAGGCACAAGGTCACTTGGACCTTCATTTAGGGCATGAATCCCACAAGTTGGATGATGCACCCCATCTCCTTTGTACAACCTAATAGAGGAATGTTTCCTTTGGAGGCACTTGATT
Source organism: Picea sitchensis (assembly GCA_010110895.2). Classification (NCBI taxonomy): domain Eukaryota; kingdom Viridiplantae; phylum Streptophyta; class Pinopsida; order Pinales; family Pinaceae; genus Picea; species Picea sitchensis. The sequence continues at coordinate 119,598 of SNQJ01S0015847.1, read as the reverse complement.
ATCCCTTGGAGGTGACCTGCTAGCCCTCTTAGCCCCAAGGTTTTCATTTAGAGGCCACACTCTACTCTTCTAGGGAATGATGTCACACTTGGAGGGCTAGGGCTTGGTGGTGTTGGATGATTTGATGATGAATTGGAATGTTTGGATGGAGGAAGACCCTTGCACTTGAAGATGTGGCCTTGGGAGGCCGAATGTATCCTTCAAGAAGCTCAACGACTTGCTCATTATGCCAAAATTTCACCCCTAAGGGGCATGACATCATCATTTAGGGCTTTCTTCTTTTGTAAAATTGAATTGTAATTTGTAAAGGGGAAAATTAACGAGGATGGCCTCCATAATTTGTATTTTACCGTAAGTATGTGGACAAATTTGGTTTACAAGGTCTTGTATAAATAAAGAACTTGTTACTTTCATTTTAGATACATCACGCTTGAGAGTTACATTCTCTCTTGGATGAAATTTTTGCCCTACTTGGGCAATTCACACTTTCTCTCTCTTATGCAATTTATGATACTAGTACTTGTCTCTTGGTGAAAGTTGTGTGCTATCTCTCTTGGATCCTTGTTCTTGCTTTGTGGTGAAATATTCTTGGTAGAAAAGGGTTTATCTTGCTATCTCTTGAAATTGTTAAGGAATTTTCCGCATATTGTTGTTATTTCTTCTTATTTCATGGTTATTCTTGTCTAAAACCTTAGAGGAGTATAAAGGAATACACCCCCCACTAAGATTTATCACATTTGTCTTGGATAAGCCACTTTGCAAAGGTTGCTAGGAGGAGTAAAAAGTCTTATACCCTACTAGTTTTACCTTGCTAGTTTGGTTTTCCCTAGGGAGAAAAAGGATTACACCCCTGGGGAGGTAACACAACTAGTCCTTATAAAAAGAGACCCCATAATTCAATTAATAAGGCACTAATATAATTTACATTGGATATCTAAAATCATCGCATTGGTATACGTGGAAAATAGAGATTTTGCAATTGTCTAAGTTGGAAGTTGTTCTTCATGTTATAAGCTTTTCTTAGCCTCTAAGGCATCTTCTTTAACCAAGTGATTCTCTTGTTGTTATAAATTAATTGCTATAGCCATTAGGGCCATTGAAAAATTACTCATTCATCATCGTTTATCACTCTTTCTACTACTGGAAATTACAAGTAATTACTGCAAACTATTCTCATTGTCAAGGGTTTTCATTTGAGTATCTTGCCTATGAATTTCAGTGGCTAGAACTTTCTACTGTAGCAAAAGTTTGCTACAACCACAAGGCTGCCCTGGTATATTGCTAATAACATCTTTTTGCAGCCTTATTTTTCCATCAGAACTTGTGTTTAAGTATTGGAATATTATCTACATGATTAGGGCTTGATTACCCAATAATTATTTGATGTTTTGGATGGTTAATTTTGTAGCTAGTAAAATTTTTATTTTCTGATCTATATATTTCCATACTACTGCAATTTATGAAAACAAGGATTCTTGCTTGATCCCCTTTGATAAAATACTTGGTTTATGATCATTTGTCTTGTTCCAAGCAGAGATAACATTGTTTTGCAGGTAGAAAACACTTGGAAACCATCTACCCTTTCAAAAGACTATTTTCCAAGCCATTCTTTACCTCCAAGCTTGACCTATATGGGTTTCACTCATCATCATTTCACTTTCCATCTCAATCCCCCTAGGGTCACCGAGATTCCCCCCCTATGGTGATTTCATCATTACTAAATCAAGGGGAGTGTATACTTATGGTGACATTCGGTAGGTACTCCCATAGTTGTCACACTCCCGTGGATTGGGTTGGGCTTTGCCCAATCTATAGATTATGCGATATCATTTTGGTGTCGTTGCCAGGGAGGATTTTGAATCCTCTTTCGAGCCCTAACGACACGTTGGCTAACTTTGATCCCAAATACTTTCCCACAACTTTCCCGACAACTCCAATTAAGGGAAGTTCCCTTCCCATTCTTGATGAGACTTTGATAAAGCTCATATGATGACTCCACTGACAAATCATGGAGGTATATGATGAATACATGTTGGAAGAATGGGATGATATTGCAAATTTTGGTGGTAACCCATGTTCAACCATTACACATGTTGCCAATTTTGTTGAGTACAATATGTTGTATGAGATAAATCAAATTGATGTTCAGACACAATTGTTCTTGTTATCTTTGGATAAGAAGTAGAGAAATTTGATCAAGCATGCCTGCATCCCAAAGGGCCCAACCTCTACAACCATTTACCCTTTCACAAGACTCTTTTCCAAGCCATTATTTACCTCCAAGATTGACCTATAGGGGTTTCACTCATCATCATTTCAATTTCCATCTCAATCCCCCTAGGGTCATCAAGATTCCCCCCTTGTGGTGATTTCATCATCACTAAAGTGAGGGGAGTATCTATCTAAGGTGATAGTGGTTAGGTACTCCCATATTTGTCACACTCATGCAGATTGGATTGGGATTTTCCCAATTTACAGATTGTACGATAACATGACACATTACCAATAATTGTAGAGTTGATTTGATAGTTTCTTCAAGAAAACTAGGCATGTTCCTTTGAATCATATAGGGGAACAACAAAGAACTTGGAAAAGGGAGCAAGAATGTTTGAAGTTTGAGGAATGTGGGTTTTCCTTACAAGCCCAAAATAGAAGAATCCATCAGTATATTGACAGTGGATTCTCAAAGCATATGAATGGAGAAAAAAACAAATTTTTAACATTAAAGAAAGAAAAAGAGGGGCCTGTTACATTTGGGAATGATAACTCAACCAAAATTGTAGGAAAAGGCACAGTCAGTGTTGGAAACAAACATGTTGTGGCAAAAAATGTTCTACTTGTTGAAAATACAAAGGATAATTTGCTAAGTGTGAGACAAATGTGTGATCAAGGACACACACTTATATTCAATTCAAAAGAATATGAAACAGGGAAAGAAGGATCAGACAGACTAGTGACAACAACGACAAGGACTCCAAACAATATATACATTTTGAATGAGATCGAAGAAGAAAGATGTTGTTTGGGAAAATAAGATGAAAGTTGGATTTGGCATAGGAGAATAGGCCATATACACATTGATAATCTTGTCAAGATTAGCAAGAAGCAAGTTGCAAGATAAATTCCATAAATTACAAAGCCAACGAATACTATGTGCAAGTATTGTCAACATGGAAAACGAACAAAAGTTAAATTCAAGACAAAGGAGTACTATGTGACAAAACCATTGGAGATTGTACACATTGATTTATGTGGGTCCACGAGAACAAAAGGACTAGATGGTGAACAATACTTCATACTACTCATTGATAACTACACTAGAATGACTTGGGTTTGCTTCCTAAAAAAAATTCAGAAGCTTTTGAATGTTTCAGGGTATTCAAGGAACTGGTTGAAAATGAAATTTATTTGAAAATAAAATGCTTAAGATCAGATAATGGAGGTGAGTTTAGTTCGAATAAATTCAGGGATTTCTGTGAAGAACATGGAATAACAAGACAATTCTCAACAATTAGAAAACCTCAGTAAAATGGAGTTGTTGAAAGGATAAACATTACTACAAAAGAAATGCCTAGAACCATTTTGAATGACTCCAAGCTAAGTGATATCTTTTGGAGACAAGCAATGCATACAATCGTTCATATCTTGAACAAAGGATTGATCAGAAGTAATAGTGATAAGACTCCATATGAGTTATGGAAAGGAAGACCAACCAATGTTAAGCATTTTAGAGTGTTTGGAAGCAAGTGTTACATAAAAAGAGAAGACAAAAAGATTGAAAAATTTGAATCCTGGGTGGACGAAGGCATATTTGTTGGGTACTCATGCAAAAGAAAAGCATATAAGTGATACAATATAAGACTCAACCATACATTGGAAAGCATCATTGTAAAAGTTGATGAAATAGACTTGTTGAATACCAGGAATGAAAGTAGAAATTCAAACATCTTTGAAGAATAGGAAAATGAAGAACTAAAACAAGAAGAAGAGGAAGAAGAAGAAGAAGAAGAAGAAGAAGAAGAAGAAGAAGAAGAAGAAGAGAATCATCCAGAAGAAAAACAAGAAGAAAACAACCAACAATATTTTTAGAAACCTTCTAGGACACCTAACTACCGGGTTCAGAAGAATCATCCACCACAACAAATCATTGGAGATAGAAGTGCCAGAGTAGAAACTAGAAGAAGAGTGCAAGCACATAAGCCTGAACAAGGACATTTTTCAATATTGTCCACAGTTGAACCAAGTAGCTTTGAGGAAGCCAGAAATGATGAACGTTGGATCAAGGCTATGAAAGAAGAACTAAATCAAATAGAGAAGAATGAGACATAGGAACTAGTTCCAAGACCAAAGGAAAAAAATGTGATTGGGACAAAATGGGTCTTCAAAAACAAGCTAAATGAAGATGGACAAGTAACCAAAAACAAAGAAAGACCAGTGTGTAAAGGATATGATCAAGCTGAAGGAATATATTCTAAATAAACCTTTGTTCTCGTGGACAGAATGGAAGCAATCAAAATGTTCTTGGCTTATGCATGCTCCAAAAGCATCAAAGTGTATAAGATGGATGTAAAATTAGCTTTCTAAATGGAGAATTAAAAGAATAAGTCTACATAGAACAACCAAAAGGGTTTCTACTATCATAGAAGGATGACTATGTTTGCAGATTGAAGAAATATCTGTATTGAATTAAGCAAGCTCCGAGAGCTTGGTACTCAAGATTGGACATGTGCTTACAACAACAAGGATTCATAAGGGGAAATGTAGATAGTAACCGCTGCATAAAAATGGATCAAGGTAGTATAATTATTATTGAAGTATATGTTGATGACATCATCTTTGGAAGTGATGATGATAGATTGAGTCAGAAATTTGCCAAGGATATGCATAATGAATTTGAAATGTCCCTGCTTGGGGAGTTTACTTTCTTCTTGGGACTCCATATATCTCAGTAGATGAAGGAATTTTCATTTCCCAAACCAAGTACATCAAGGAAATGTTAAAGAAGTTCAAAATGGAAGACTGCAAACCTGTGAGTACTCCTATGGTTACCAGTTGCAAGTTGAGAAAATATGATGAATCTAAAGAACTAGATCAAAGAATCTATAGATTAATGATTGGTAGTCTACTCTATGTGCCAACTTCAAGACTAGATGTAATGCAAGCAGTTGGACAGGTAGCAAGATTTCAAGTGGCACCAAAGGAAACCAATGTTCTAGCGGTGAAAAGGATATTCAAATATCTTAAAGGAACTATTGTCGCAAGAGTCGGTTCTAGGTTGTAATGGAGCCAAGCCTTAGCACATTTTAAATGAAAAAATAATTTGTAGATTTATCAGTCATATGAGGCTTCTAGAACCAGGTCTGAAACAAGCCTTTCAATCGCTTATAGATCAGAAATGAAGAGGCATGACCTCGTTTGCCTAATTTAATTGAAATAAGGAAGATGGATAGAAGATAGGGGATAAAGGAGACTGAAACAAAGAGTTAGGTATCTAATTCTGATAAGTCTAATCTTTATTTCAACATAGGAATAACAAATAAATTCGAAAGACAAACATGCATATATATAACTTGTAAATTAGGCAGAAACAGTTACGCTACAGGTCTTGTTTTGCTCACAGCATAAACAAAGGAAAAGATGAACCTAACCAGCTACCCAATAAATGACTATAGCAGAGGTACTATTGAATTAGAGCCATTACAAGCTGAATATGTAAAATAAGGAAGAAATAATGAATGTAAACCTGAGAAAACAATACAGGAAAAACAAAATTACACAGTGACGAGGTGTAGAATCTCTTGGCATTTTGTTCTATATTTGCTGAAAAAGAATGCATTACAAACCTAACCTCCAAAAGGCCCTCGGGGTATTCCCCCTCCCCCCCCCCTTTTAAAATGTTACAAATATTACTCATATAGGTATTAAGGTCGAAATCCTCCCTAGGAGGTCAAATTTCCTCCCAAAAGATAATAACAGTTACAATCAATTTCTTGAACTTTTTGCCATAGAAAATGGGCCAAACTGCTGAAAACTGGGATTGCGGTTATGGTTTTGGATCTCTCGAATCATGAAAGCTGTGTATAAAATGAAAGAGTATTTTTTTCATCTGTTTTTTCTGAGCAAACACCTCTCTCAGTTCCCTGATATCCATTTCCATTTTCCCCAGATCTCCATTTTACAAACATGTGTCAAAATAAGAAAATATGAGATCCGAAAATTAGGGCTCGAAGATGGATTCGAATTTTTCAATCTGTGACACCTGTAGGAAAACTGAGAGAGGCTATTGATATCTGATGTGTTAGGCACAAAATCCTCTGACAGTTTCTCAAAATGATACTCCAGTCGCTCAGAATCATCATTTGAAAATGATGACTCAACATAGTAAAAAACACCACATTTCTGAAAATGAACCTCATCTTGCGGGGGACTTTTGACTGCCTTCCTAAGATCCAAATGAAATTATGAATACTCCATTGGAAATATTAGGATTTGTAGATGTCTATCAACTATTCTAATGTAGAAAACGATCTCTCCACGACTGAGAAAATTGATTTTTGCTAAGGCAGTTTTATGATTGGAAAAACCCGCAATTTCGGCAGCTAACATGCCGAAAAAAAGGGTATCTTAGCTACCGAAAGTCCAGGATTTCAGCAGCTAACAATGCGATTTCAGAGTGCCATAAGCCACCGAAACTCCTGAAACCCCTATTTTGGGCCTTCAGGTTTCGGGGAAACGGAGCAGTGGTCAAAATATCTACGACGACCAAACCCCTGATGGCCGAAACCCCAAAATGGTGACGTGGCATTTATGTAAAACCCTTCTAGCGATTTTCTTGTCACGTATTGCATTTTTTTCATGCCTCCTCGTGAGATCTTCCTCCATGTGGCTTGATGCATGGTGCTTGAACGCTTGGTCTTGGCCAAATGGTGTCATATTGTAGATGTTTGGCCCTGGTGCACCCGTGGATTCTCTCCTTGGATTTTTTGCGTGAGTTGGCTTGTGACTGTTACACTGCTGTGACATTTCAGATCATGAGAATGGGGCACAATTAGTGTTATCATTCAATTAAAAGAAACGTTAAATCAACCAAAACTATTAAACATAAGTAAACAACCCATTCTTTGGAGTGGATCTCGACATTATTTGACTGAAGATGACAAGTGGTACCACTAACAATTGGGAATGTGACAGATAGATGGCCGTTTTCACACATCTACACTTTAGGCAACTAAGGGCATATGAAAAATGAGATTTTAGCTACCAAAAGTCTGAACTTTCGGTAGCTAAACACTAATAAATTTTTCCTCCTAAGCTACCGAAAGCCAAAAATTTCAATATTTGTTCCAACATAGGCTCCATCTAGGGATGGTGCTTTCCTGCAAAGTGCCAAGAACAGTAGACCAAGTGCCTTCATCCATTGGGCGACCTGAAATCATCCTTATCAAACTCTAAACCCTGTCACTTTACTTGCACCTTTCCGAAACAAAAAACCGCTTATGAATTCATTGGGCTATGGAGTCATAATGTCTTAAATCAAAACCATACAAGATGCCAAACTGAAATGGAAACATACTTAAAACCATTGCTGTATGCTAATGCTCAAAGTCAAGCTTATTTATATACATCCCCTACTCTAACTGATATCACTGTTTTTTTTCAAGTATAGGAAAACTTCCAAATCAACTAAGCGAGTATTCGACTAACAAACTTAATTATGCTTCCATCTTTGAGCAGAAAAATGACAGGAGCAAATGCAAATTTCAAAACATGCCCTGGGAGTAGGTACTTATAGTTTTGGAATTCAGACTTCAAGAAGTTGGAAATAAAAATTTCCGTCCCCCATTTTGACTGCATATAAGCTGCTACTGGATCGTAGAAGGGAAGAGATATACCACTTTCACAATTAATCCATACTTCCTCCTGCTAGGCAAGCTGCCTGAAATGTTTTTGCACACTTTGTCCACTGCTGATTTTTTCTTCCAATGGTTCAAAAATGTCGCATTGAAACTTACTGGTCTGTTGCTCAATATTTTTTAAACATGGAGGAGAGATCAATTGTTTCAGTAACCCCTGCTTATGTCCTTCATCTGTTGTCCAAAGATCTTCTTGGTAGCTGTCATACATAGGCTGATCTCTTTCATGATGCTGCTGATTGCTTTCCTGTTGAACCAAAGTTTCTTGTTGCTCATCATCTTCAGAAACACTTTCATCACATTCATCAAACAAAGGAGGACTGTCGTAAATTTTCGTGTGTGATGAAAAATAAATCTTCTCTTCTTGTTCTTCTGGATATTCATCATAAACAGGTTCAGCAGATAACTCAGGAGTGTCATCAGTCAGACAAATGCTCAGAATATCAACTGTGAATCTATCTATCTCAGATCCACACTCCTCCAAATCATAGTCTAAAGCATATTCGAACAACAAACATTCTTCAAGGTTATTAAACATGACAACCCTATCTTCTTCATGAAACAAAACAATGTCTACAAGCTGATCCTCTGGTAGGAAATCATCATCATAAATTGGTTTACTAACTTCCTGTAAAGTTCCATGGCTATCATCATTTAAACTTAGATTTTCATTTTCAGTAATAGAAGAAGTTTCACTCACATGTTTAGGACTATGTGAATGCTGCAAATCTGTGTAAGTAAGGGCTGTAACATAACTGTTCACGAGCAGATCTATCTCTTCTTCTGTTAAAGGAGGAGGTGGTCTGTGTAATTTCTGGATCAAACAACTATTGTTTGCTTTATCTTCTGCAGGTTGACCATGATGTTGAATATCTTCTTCTTGAATATGATCACAAGAGCTATCATATCCTGTTTCTTTATCAACCAACTCTTCATCATGCTAGTCATCTTCATCCACTTGAGAAATTTTTGTTGTTTCTTCCTCCTCTTCAAGAGGATTTGTATGATCTTTTTTTGTTATGAATTTTGTATTACAACAACCTTCAAAAAGGATTTTAGTTGAATATATCTTCTTACAATGTTGATGAAAAAGTGTGTGAAAATCTTTCAATGAAGGAATACGGGAATGGGGTAAAGATTTATACCAGAGCCTAGCATCTCTTTCCAATGAAAACATAAACAACTTCATGAGGACATCTTCATGATGTACATTTAATTTATCCATGAGCTTGTGGAATTCAAACAAGTGTTGAGCAAGATTGTCGTCCACATATCCTCCAAATTTAGGAAGGATATCTTCCCAAATTTTAATGTCTGGAACAGTGTTTGGAAAACCATAAACATTTGCAAAGTCCAGAGGAACAAACCTTGCAACAATCCGAGCAGCGAACAAATTCGACATTTTGAGACCAGTGGAGTCGCCAGTGAATCATGTAGAGTCTTTGAACCAAGGAGTCTCCAGGTGAATGATCACAACCAAATAATGAATATCCCTTATTCACCATCAAGGAATAACTCTAAACTTTTGTTGTATCCCAAGGAAGATAGCTTCGTTCCTCCATCCCTGGAAACGACGCCAGAAAATGTTGTCACAAGAGTTGGTTCTAGGCTGTAATGGAGCCAAGCCTTAACACATTTTAAATGAAAAAATAATTTGTAGATTGATCAGTCATATGAGGCTTCTATAACCAGGTCTGAAACAGGTCTTTCAATCTCTTATAGATCATAAATGAAGAGGCATGACCTCGTTTGCCTAATTTAATTGAAATAAGGAAGATGGATAGAAGATATGGGATAAAGGAGACTGAAACAAAGAGTTAGGTATCTAATTACGATAATTCTAATATTTATTTCAATAGAGGAATAGAAAATAACTTTGAAAGACAAACATGCATATATATAACTTGTAAATTAGGCAGAAACAGTCAAGCTACAGGTCTTGTTTTGCTCACAACATAAACAAAGGAAAAACTAAACCTAACCGGCTACCCAATAAATGACTATAGAAGAGGTATTACTGAATTAGAGCCATTACAAGATGGATATGTAAAAGAAGGAAGAAGTAATGAATGTAAACCTGAGAAAACAATACAGGAAAAACAAAATTACACAATGACGAGGTGTAGAATCTCTTGGCATTCTGTTCTATATTTGCTGAAAAGGAATGCATTACAAACCCAACCTCCAAAAGGCCCTCGGGATGTTCCCCTTCCCCCACCCCCTCCCCCACTTTTTCAAATGTTGCAAAGATGCCTCATATAGGTATTGAGGTAGAAATCCTCCCTAGGAGGTCGAATTTCCTCCCAAAAGATAACAACAGTTACAATCAATTTCTTGAACTTTCTGCGATAGAAAATGGGCCAAACTGCTGAAAACTGGGACTGCGGTTATGGTTATAGATATCTCGAATCGTGACAAATGTGTATAAAATGAAAGAGGATTTTGTGCATATGTTTGTTCTGAGCAAAAATCTCTCTCATTTCCCTAAGATCTGTTTCCATTTTCCCCAGATCTGCATTTTACAAACATGTGTCAAAACAGGGAAATATGATATCCGAAAATTAGGGCTCGGAGATGGATTCGATTTTCCCAATATGTGAAACTTGTAGGAAAATTGAGAGAGGCCATTGATATATGATGTGTTAGGCACAAAATCCCCTTACCATTTCTCAAAATGATACTCCAGTCGCTTAGAATCATCATTTGAAAATGATGACTCAGTACAGTAAAAAACGCCACATTTCTGAAAATGAACCTCATCTCGCGGGGGACTTTTGACTACCTTCACAAGCTCCAAATGAAATTCTGAAGACACCAATGGAAATATTAGGATCAATAGATTTCGATCAACTATTTGAACACAGAAAAAGACCTCTCCATGACTGAGAAAATTGAGTTTTGCTAAGGCACTTTTGTCATTGGAAAAACCTGGGATTTCTGCAGCTAACAGGCTAAAAACAGGGGTATCTTAGCTACTGAAAGTCCTGGCTTTCGGAAGCTAACAGTGCAATTTTAGAGCGCCATAAGCCACCAAAAATTCAAAAAATTCAAAGTGTTTAAGGCTTTGACTGAGAATCAAACAGGAAAGAGGATAAAGGCAATAAGGTCTGACAGAGGAGGAGAGTTCAGTTCTGGAAGCTTTAAAGAATTCTGTGATAAAAATGGGATCAAAAGAGAATACACAATTCCAAGGACTCCACAGCAAAACGGAGTTGTTGAGAGGCAGAACATGTCAGTACAGCAAATGGCAAGATCCAAGGACTCAAGAAACCGGAGTTGTTGAGAGTGCTAACATGTCGCGATGTTAATGGCAAGACTAAATGATGAATGAAAGCGAACATTCCCATTATACTGTGAAGCAATTCATACAAATTGCTCATATTCTTAACAAAGCCTTATCTCGCACTTACGCTGACAAGACCCCATGAACTTTGGTTTCAAGACCCGCCTAATCAAACATTCTTTTAAATTTTTCTATAATAATAAGTTATATCAAAAACAATGATGAAAATATTGGCAATATGATGGGGATGGCTGATGAGGGTATTCTTGGGTTATACAAACAAGAAGTGCGATGTTACAACAAAGATCACGATAAACTAGTTGATCAGAGGATGTAAAAGTTGATGAAGAAATTCCACGAAATATAAGGCGATGAATCAAGAAACGTAGAGACAGCTTAGATGAAGAACAGTCCAAGGATCGATAGAAGAGGCTGAATCGATGAAGATGTGAACATTCAAACCGATACAAGTCAATGTAAAAGAAGCAAAATCACCTCTCAAAATCATCAGAAAGAATCATCCTCGAGAACCAAATAATTGGAGATATAAATAAAGGAGTTCGTAGACTAGAAGGAAACCCATTAAGGATACGAATCAATCCTACGTTGTCTTTTTATCTATGGTTGAACCTACAATTTTGAAGAAGCTTAAATAAGAAGAAGATTGGATTAGAGCAAATGAACGAAGAGATGGATCAGATTGAGAAAAAACAAATTTGGGAGCTAGTTCCTAGACCAAAATACTAAGAATGTAATAGGGTCTAAATGGGTATTCAAGAATAAAATGAATGAAAAGGACAAGAAAGAAAATAAAGTTTACTCAATCAGGAAGGATATGGCCAAGTGGAAGGTCGATTCCTTGATGAAACCCTTTGCACCGGTAAAGGTTAGAAGCCAATATAATGTTCTCTGCTTTACCTTGTCATAAGAATTTCAAAAGTTATCAGATGGATGTTGTCAGCGTTTCTTAATGGAGACCTTGAGGAAGAAGTATATATGGATAACCCTGAAGGATGTGTAATACATTTAATAACCTAATTATGTTTGCAAATTGAAGAAAGCCTTGAGAAGGACCAAAACAAGCACCACGGGCTTGGTATTCAAGACTCGATAAATTTCTACAAGAAAAAGGGTTCAAGAAAGGTATCAAGGATGCAGTAATCTTTACATTAAGTCTAAAGGTAATAATTTACTAGTTGTTCCGGCTTTATGTAGATACGATATTGTTTCATCGTACTAATTAAATCATCCAGTTGGTTTGCCAATTGTGGCGCAAACAATTTGAATGTCCATGATAGAGAACCGGGCTTACATTTTCTTGGGCCAAGTAAAACAAAGCTCGGCAGGAATTTTTATTTCTCAAGAAAAATATTTGAAAGAGATATTGGAAGAAATTTCTTCAGATGGAAGATTCTTCCCCAGTTAGCACACCTATGGTGTTTGGCTGCAAGTCGAAAGCAAAGATGATAGCTCACCCGATGTTGATCAAAGGACATATCGCTCAATGATAGGTAGTCTTCTACACATCGGCCAAAGATCCCCATTCCGACATAATGCAAGCCGCTGGAAATGGTAGTATCAAGCTACCGCTTCCTAAACAAAGTCATCCGGCAAACACAAGAGAATATTTAAATATCCGGCGAACAATGACATATGGATTGTGGTATCCTAGAAATCGGAACTTACAATTGTTTATATTCGGGGATGTCGATCAAGTAAACTGCGGTGTTGATGAGGGAAAGAGCACCAGTGGAGGGGCGTTCTTTTTTGGGTGACTCATTAGCTGCATGGGTTAGTAAAAAGCAGTGATCCATTTTCATTATCCACTACAGCGTATCATTACTGCCGCCGCTACTTCGTCGCATTACGATCTATGGATGATACAAACTCTGCAGATTTGAAGGTAACCCCATCGATCCTATCCCAATTCATTGTGATAAGTGTCCTGCAGAATCCTGTTCTTCATTCAAAACTAAGCATATTCCTATAAAGCATCACTTTCTCAGAGAACGCGGTCAAACCTAATTGTTCAATTGAACTATATACCCCAAAGAACAAATTATGGATATTTTCACTAAACCATTGGCTGCTGCACCTTTTGATATCTTCGCTGTACCAAGTGATAATTTTGGTGTTTAAAAGATCACCAGTCAGGAGTGCTTATTGAATATACGGTGAAAATCCTAAATGTCGATGATTGTGGGAGTATAATCCTAAATAAGATCGCTGAATACGTCTCTTGACATTGATGTCAAGGGGATAGGTTGATGAAGTTCGAATGTTTGGAACAGATTCAACCCTCGATTGATTAAATGCGAGAAGAGTTTGAATGGTCAATGCGAGGAGAATGAGTTGAATGTAAGTACATCAACGCCGTGCTGTGAGATTTGCTATAAATTCGCTGATTAGAATGATGATTATTGTCTTTAATGGCAACAGTAGAGACAAGAGGATAAGAAGGATAAAGCTCGTGAGGAATAGCCCTGAAGAAAATGCGCATTTGAAGAGGATTTCATAAGAGGAAAGGAAGAAGAGTCAAGGAATCGCTGGATCCCAATCCAAATCTCCCAAAGAACCAGACCGCCGACCAGAGAAGTCAGCGAGAGATTAAATTCACTCGAGAATCTGTGGATCGGGATTTCACAGTGCAAAGAACACTTGACAACGAACTCCGAAATCGCTGAAGGATCGCGAACCGTTAATCGCTGTGATCCGGATCGCTCCATCGGTAGCGGACACCGGCGTATCGAGGCCTCATTGGCACTGGACTGGATCATAATGCAAAGTTCACTCCACAACTAAATCCCCGATTTCACGATATGAAAAAAATCATGACTTAATCGCAACCATCAGATCAACATGTGACCTAGACCGTCGATCTGACGATAGCAAATTCACGCCTGCTGGACACGTGGCAAAACCCGTGTGATGATAAAATGCATCTAACACTTCAGCAACATAGTTTTACTGAACCGAGTGACACGCGGCAATGTTTAACACGGTCGAACCATGAGTGACGCCGCTATGACGTGCGGCATCGGAAATGTGGATCGGGACATGATATGTCAAGAACACAATGTATCAAGAACTGAAACGAAAACGCGACATTTCGCTGGGCAATCATACCGCTGGATGAAGAACCGATCCGGACCGCTGGATCTCCGCCATCTGAAATCGATCTGACTTCGTGAGGGCATGTACACGATCCATGAGTGGTGAAACTCCGATGGAATCATATGACCCAGGTCACACCAGACAAAATATGACACCGCTATAGCCGTAGGGTCAAGCGATCGCTGAATCGGAAATTGTGAATCGGGAAATCGTGAATCTCACGGACATAAACATTATGTCACTCCGCAAACAAAACCCTCGAGCGCGATGTTTTTCTGGTTCCAGGTCATGTGTGGACGGTCTTATGGGCCAAGGGCTATACGCCAGGCTTACTGATGAAATGGTTTTACCGGAACGGAGAATCGCGAAGTCCGAGGACTTGTGAAAATCTGGATACTGCAAATGCCAACGCGATGATAAAACCCATTTGATTCTTAAACCGGTTGGATCAAACCTTGATTCTGAGGGTTGCCGTCCTTACTCACTCATTAACGCTTCAATTGAAAATCTGTTAAGTGAAACCGACTGAGAATGATGAATTGGTTAGTCTTTCAGTTGCCAAGACAGATGTACTTGGATTTCTTATTGGAAGGGGAAGTGGAATCGCTAAAGAAAGGTGTATAAAAGAAATGAAAATTTAATTGATTGATCATTCCTAAGGGAAAATGTGTAATTTAGTAAGAAATGAAGATGAGCAGAGGTAGTAAGCAAGTTGAAGGAACCGCGAACGAGAAATCGTAAGAAGAGCAATATGATGGATGTAATGTGGCAGACAAGAATGACAGAAGACATGATACATGTATGCATCTGCTGAATAAGAGAAGAGTATATAACGCTGAACGTAAGACCGTAATTAAATGAACAAAGAGACTAGTAAGAACCGATTTATTCAGAAGTTGAGCGTATATATAACCATTAATATTTTAGGGAGGTTGGAAGCCCGGGAGGACTATTGTCTTAGGTTCAAGCTCTGAGCTTGAACATAGGAAGCTGTAGCTTCCATCCGTAAAGTGGCCAGAGAAACCGTGTGGCAGTAGGAAAAGTAGGAGAACAGATGTTCTCTCAAGTTATGCAAGTTGTAGGCCTGTAATCGAAGTTGGTGCTCTAATCCTGGGCCATGGTGGAATACTGCAGGAGTTGGTGCTTCCTCTAGTGTGGGTGCTAGAGAAACCAGAGTTGGAGCTCTCAAACAAGTTGCAGCCTTTGTAAACAGAGGTATGCACTTCACATTGAGTTGGTGTCAATTATAGATGAGATGCATTTAACTCCAAAAAGATCTTCTATCATTTAAGAAGAAGAGGTTTTCTCCCTTTAGTCAGTAAAATCTCATTCTCTGTGTATTTTATGTGTGATCACCTGATGATCTTTACTTTTACTATCCATATGTCAGATAAGCTGCTTGATAACACATGAAGAAGAGCATTAATAATTGTTAAGAAGGTATAAAATTGTTTAAGCTTATAAACAACTGATTCACCCCCCCTCTCAGTTGTATTAGTATTTTCAACAAGGAATCCCCTAAATCCAAGTGAAGAAGCCCCTAAAGGAAAGAAGAAGCCCCTAAAGCCAAGAAAGAAGACCCTAAAGTAGAGTAAAGAATACCCTAAGGTCGACCATCCTTAAGGAAGAGGTGTGACCCAAAAGTTGCAACCCTTGATCGAACCCCCTCATGTGGTGAAGAATTGTATAAATAAGAGGAGCCTCATTTGGCATTTGGAACGCATCAATTAGACCTAGCCAAGGATGAGCGAATTTTATCCTAGAAGAGTGAATTTCCCATGGAAGATGAAGTGAAGAAGGGAGAAATTCTAAGGTAAGATGAAGTCTTGTGATGATTTGTTCTAAGGTTTTTCTTTGAAGGTCATCTTGGAATTTTTGATATAATTTTTTTTCTAGAACAATTCAAATAGAGAAACTTGGAGGTGTTTCAAAAGAGATAGTGAAGAATCTTGGTATGAATTTCAGGTCTTTAATCATTACAGGTTTGTAGTTATACTCAGTGGAAATTGAGGTTTTTAAAACTAGGGTTTTCTTCTTCAAAATGCGTCATCTTGCCATTTTCGCTATAATGTTTTTTCAGGGATAATTAAAGGAACAAATCTTGGAGAAATTTCAGAGAAGATATTGAAGAATATTAGGTACAAGTTTGGAATCTTGATTCATTACAGGTACAAAGTTATACTTGTTGGAAGTTAGGGTTTGTGACTAATCCATAAATTAGTCCCAAACACGTGTTCAAGATAAAACAGTTATATATGAAGTTTGGTAGGTCCAAATTGAATTCCACTTATTGCATTAGAAGGAGAAAAAATCCTAATATTTGAGGTCCAAGTTTCAAAATCAGAAACAAAAAATTGAGCTTGTGGCGAACCTTACAAGTTTGCACATTTGCGGTACAATTTTGTGTAGTTTTCTATGCAGATATAAGAAGTGATTTTGGGATCGTATTTGAAGGTTGATTTGATCTTGTATCATCATTTAAAATATTCCAAGGGGGTTGGTGTATCCTTCCATTAAGTGATGGAAAAATCAGGGAGTGGGTGCTTCTTTCAACTTGGTTCTTGTAAAATCTTGAAACTACTTAAGCAAAGTTTCTGTGGTTTTTTTCCAGTTGGGTTTCCACGTAAAAATTTGTGTGCAATGTGTATGAGTTTATGTGATGATGAATGACATGATTAATGGTTAATGTTTGTGTAGTGCTTGAAGATTAATATTTTTGAAATAACTCTATATTGATTCAACCTCCTCCTCAGTATTCTTGAATATTCTAACAAGATGGACTCTCACTTTTCACATATACTGCACATAGAATTGCATCAACCCAAAACATCAATTTCACATTTTTGAAAAACATCATGGAATGAACCATATTTAGGAGAGTCATGTTCATTCTTTAAACCACGCTGTTTATTTGTGGATTGTATGGAACTGTGGTTTGATGTTGAATTCCCATGTTGGTGAAGATAGTTTTCAAAATCATTAGATGTATATTCTCCTCCATTATTAGTGTGAAGATTGCCAATATGTGATTGTGCTTCATTTTGGATCCATACATGGAAATTTTTAAAAATTTCAAAAGCATGTGATTTATCTTTCAACAAGTACACCCAACACATATTGGTGTAATAATCAATAAAATACATAATATATTTATTACCATTAGCGGATGGAACATACACGGGGTGACACAAATTAAAATGTATCAATCCAAGTTTTCTACATGCTATGGAAGTGGGATAATGGAAAGGTTGTTTGCTATGTTTTCCAAGGATACAAGCATCACATTGCTTCAATTTCCTAGGAATAGTAGGCAAAACCAAAAACACCATTATTTTTCAACAAATGAAGGTTTCTATAATTAATGTGTCCAAATTATGTGCATGAACATATGTCCCTTTCAACTTCAACAATCTTTCATCCTCCACTCCTTTCACAACAACCATGTTGTCGAAAGCCTTATCTCAATTTTTCCACCAAAGATATGAATAGAGTAGCCTTGTTTTTGAATGTGTACAAAAGACAACAAGTTACTTTGTAGCTCAGGAAGATAGAACACATCATGTAGAAGAAAATCTAGGAATCTAGGCAATTTGAGCTTGTCAATGCCAATTCCTGAAGGTTTGGGACTTGATTTATATACAAAATAAACTATAGCATCTATATTGTCATTGAAATATTCAAATAAGTCTCTATGGATGGTCATGTGGCATATTTCACCTATGTTAAGTAGCCATGCATCTCTCCAAGAAGCAAATGAAGGGTTAAATAAATCTCCAGTTACTCCAATATTGCAATGGGAAAAAAACATAATCAGAAGATTTAAATGATTTACCTTTGTCTTATTTCTAATCCTGCTTGTCTTTGATATTATTCCATGGGATTTTGCATGTCTTTGCTTCATGTGACCCATTATTTTTTCAACAGACACAGTGAAGATCGGATCTCTCACCTTGATTGTGCCTACCCCCTACCTCTGAAATTCATTCTTCCATGCCCTCTTTTACTTCCTTCTCCTCTAGAAGAATCATGTGATTGATTCTCCCCTTTATGAGCAAGGCACATGATCTCTCCAATGTGCTAATTTGTCTTCTTTCCAGAGCCTTTCTCATGTTCTGCAACTTTCTCCACCAAAGATTCAAATGTGATGGACTTCATTTGGTCACTAGCTTGCAAGGATTCAAGGTTGTGAGAATATGTAGGGTAGATGGCCTTAATAAAGGTTGTGAGAGGAATGTCTATCTTTACTCTAGTGCATCAATGTCATGCATGATGGCTTTGATCTCATAAGCTAAAGCCATGGGATCATCATCCTTCAACTCTAGGTTGAAGAGCTTAATCGAAAAATTGTATGGGTTCCAATTCTAAGTGTGAGTCATACAAATCCTTCAATTTCTTTAAAGAAACATAAGAGTCTTTAATAAAAATAATGTGGAATCTCACCTCTTCATTGAACATCACAACAATAAATGCATATGATTTCTTATATTTGTTATTCCATATGGAAATCTCCTTATTTGTTGTATCTTTGGTAGGTCTACTATCTTTCTCTCCTTCACAAATGCCACCCCACAAATCGTTAAACATTAGAGTGTGTTTGATATTTCTAGACCATTATAGGTATTTTTCTTTGTCGGTCAGTACTGTTATTGCACAGATTGTAGCTTGGGTAAATCCCAACCCAAACCACAAAGTTGTGTTAACAATGGAAGTATTTACTCACTATCACCTTAGATAAACACTCCCCTCACTTTAGTGATGATGAAATCACCACAAGGGGGAAATCCTCGTTGACCCTAGGGGAACTAAGATGGAAAGTGATAGTATATGAAATATGCCCCTATAGGTCAAGGTCAAATGTGGAGATGAATCTTGGGAAAGAGTCCCGTGAGAGGGTAATTGGTTGCCAAAGGTGATGTACATGCTGTTGGGGTCCTATAATCATAGGTAAATTGTTTCTTCAATTGCTTATTTGGTGCTGCTCCCATGATGAAGACATCTGGCTTACTAAGGTTCGATTGATTCCATTTCCCCCTCCATCCCTTTCGCCCGATCCTTCATCACCCTGGTGCATCTTTCATCCTCCACTATGTTTTTCAGTCCCTCATCCTTCACTTCATCACTCCCATCACTCACCCCTCCATGAATAAACAAAATTAGAATAAAAAATATTAGGTTAATAATAAATGGTTAGTGGCGTTTTCTGATGCTTATTAGCCTAATAAAGTTATTTTAATAGGATAATTAAAAATGAAATAATAATTAGATTAATTATTAATTAGTAATTAACTTAGTTTGATTAGGTTAGTAGTTAGGTTTGACTTGTTAATAATTAATTAATTAATAATTAATTTAGTTTGTGTGAATTAATAATTAGGTTAGTTTATTAAATTAAAATACTTAAATAAAACATTCAACAATAATAAAATATATATATTAAAATATATAACAAATATAATAAAACATATAAACAAAACACAAAACATCAAAATAAAACTTAAATACTAAAATTAATAAAACAACATTAAACACGTAATATAAAGAAAAAACGAAAATTAAAAAACAAATAAAAATAAAGCATAAATGAAAACAATACAAAATATAACAAACAAATAAAACAAAAAGCAAATAAATCAAAACTATTATCCTAAGTCTAAACACTCACGCACTATGCACACATCCCAACAAAAAACAAATCCACGTCTCTAATTTACTCGGACCCCCCTCCCTCACGTCAGATCACCTAAGGGGGTCCGAGTTGGTGGTATTGGGAGGGATAAGTGTCACCTCCTAGTGAAATCGCCCCCCCCCCTCCCAATACCACTTACCACCTTAGGGGGGGTCCGACCAAAACCACTTTCTCTTGCAAAACTGCTCACCCCAAAAAACTCAAAAACCGTTTTTTGCCAGTTTTGACCAGTCAACTTATGGGAAGGATTCTGGGCAAAAAAAGACATATTTTTAAAATCCGAGAGAGGTTGTTTTTCAGAACAGGATGACGAGAAAAAACCTCTCTCAGTTTTTTCACAGGTGCCATCATCTAGGATAATAAAAACTATCTTTCAGCATCATTTTTTTTCAGTTTTGCGTTTTTCCTGTTTCAATCCTGATTTTGCCGGAGTTGTTTCAGCGAGCTAGAGACGAATCTAG
Organism: Picea sitchensis; assembly: GCA_010110895.2. Classification (NCBI taxonomy): domain Eukaryota; kingdom Viridiplantae; phylum Streptophyta; class Pinopsida; order Pinales; family Pinaceae; genus Picea; species Picea sitchensis. Next base: position 99,141 of record SNQJ01S0015847.1, on the reverse strand, counting down.
AAAAACAAAAAGAGGTTTTTGTCCAGAACATGCTCATATACAATAATTTATTCCATATTTTACATAGGTGCCAATGCTGAGGAGAAGCAAATTTCTGAGTGGACCCCTTTTTTGCAGCAATTTCATCCATCTTTCATGGCAGATAGTTCTAGATTTTTGGGGATTTGTTGCTATTTTTGGCCGAGGTGGTTGAATCCAACTTCCTAAGCTTGAGGAGAGATATTTCCTATATATTCATGTAACTTTAATGCTAAAGGGTTGATTTTGGAGACCTTTGTATCCCAAAGCTATTCTGTAACTTTTCAAACACGGACCAGAAATATAAAAACTATTCACAGGATTCTTGTGTTGAAGTGTTCGTGGCATTATATTTCTTTGTTAATTGTTCTTCCTGTTATCATTCCATATGTTTCTTCAAATTTTATTATTAAAGGAGAGTAAATAGAACATAATTTATTGTTGTAATACTCTGTATCTAATATTTTGATAATCTCTATGTTTTCCATCTGAAGCTAAGCCCAAGAATTCTTAATTGCTCCTCTGATTAGTAAACCTCTTTCCTTTTCATTCTTATCCATCATCATTTTAATTGATTSAATCYAACATTTTTACTACCTCGCCCCGTGGAGAAAACTTCTTTTAGATCTTATATCGATCTTTATATTYAAACACGGACCCCATAGCCCAAAGGAGACTTAAATCATCCCTTCATCCAATCATTTAAAATTAAAACAAATCATGTTCTGAATAACTAGCCTAATATCCCATTCCAAAAAAATCTACATATGATAGAGAGATCCCTCTCTAAGTYTTGGAGGGATAGATCCCTGACTCAAAGCGGTTTTGTGGTTACCCCTGCCGATTTCCTCTTCAGCCTGGGAAATTACAGGGTGATAACACCTGCAAAAAAATGTTAGCCCTGCTTGGAACAAGAGAATATATAGTGATAGATGCTTCAAAACCAAATGTTATTAAAAAATAAACCTCGTTGTCCCAAATTGAAGTTGTATGGAAATAAATGTATCAGAAATGAATGATAATAAGAGCTGCACACCAAAATCAAGTACAAAATGTTGGAAACAAAGCTAGTAATAACTAGATAAACTTGCAATGATTAAAGCAAGAATTTGATGGTGATTAGAGGGATGTTAGTGAGTGTTATCAACAAGTTTTGTAACAGCCTTATGAATGTAGTGAACAATTTCCACAACAAGAAATTCTAGCCACCAAAATTAACAAGCAATCCACCCAAAATATAACTAGTGACTAGTAGATTAATTATAACAGCTTGCAAGTGAATTATAGTGGTAGAATAATGAGTAAACAATGAGACAAATATGGGTTTTCTACAACTCTATTGGATGTAGAATAAATTTATAAAAACAATGAGAATCACTTCGCCAATTAGGACACCCCTAGGGCACAAGAAATCTTATAACATTTATAATTAGATCCAACTTAAACAATTGCAATATCTCAAAAATTCATGTATACCAATGCGTGCATATACAATATCCAATGCAAGTAGATTAGTGCCTCATATATTGGGTTATGGAGTCTCTTATGTAAAAGCTAGGGTTTCTTACTTCTCTAGGGGTGTAATCCTTTTTACTCCCTAGAGACAACTAACCTTAGCAAGGAAAATATACAAGGGTGTAAGTCCTTTTACTCCTTGTAGAAACCTTTGCAAAATATATTTTTCAATGAAAATACAGATAGATCTTGATGGAGGGTGTATGCCCTTATACTCCTCCAAATATTTAGACAAATTAACCTTGAAACAACAAGAAACAACACAATATGTAGAAAATTCCTTACCAATTTCAAGAGATAACATGAAAACCCTTCTTTATCAAGAATATTCCATCACAATTTCAAAGAGACAAGCATCGAGAGATAGCTCCTTATCCTTTTCCTTCAATATACAAGTAAATAATCCACAAAGCATCAAGAGAGAGATAGAGCGATTTTCCCAAGTAGGGCAAAAATTTCCACCAAAATGTATGTAATTCTCAAGTGAGAGTTGTGATAAAATAAAATTAGAGTGATATATATATATATATATATATATATAAGATCACTCTAAACCATTTGTCCACATAAGTTTGTCCACTTTCATAATTTGAGGAGGCCGACCTCACAAAATTTCCTTCACAATTTAAAAAAAAAAAAACACGAAAAGTAATTTCCCCTTTAGGGGTGATATCATGCCTTAGAAGGGTGACATAGGCCTCCAAAATGAGAGAACCCTCTCTAAGTCATGTAAAAGAGTATGAGGTGGATGGGGGTGTGACTTTGGGCATGAGGATCCTTGACACACAAGGGATCATATTTTCTTATTTATGGGTGCCTTTGTAGAGGGTGTGTTGTGTCCTCGTTTTCAATGCAACCTTTCTCCAAGTCCTTTATTTTCCATTAATTGATTAAGGTCCGAACATTGAGTACTATATGCAAGAGAAATTAAAGAGTACCACAATGCCACTTGAATCTAGGAACACATTGAGTGCCATGTGCAAGGAAAGTAAAATACACCACAAATGCATTCCCTCAACAAGCGAAACATTTATTAGTTATGTGTTTTATTTTACAGGTCCTTGATTTTTATGGAGAAGCATTTCATTTCTCTCATGACCTTAGGGCGAGCATCTGGAGGATAATTTATTGGCTCTTATATTTTTCCAGCTACAAACTCCTCTAGGCCTTTAGCACCTTCTTCCCATGAAATGAGGTACATGCCCTTCTTGGGTCAATATGCCCGAAGATCCAAAAGATGCTGAAACAAAAGGAAAGAAGTGCATAAGATGATAAGTATGTGTGAGAATGGTATGATGACCCTTCAAGAGACCCCCTCGTAGCAGTCCTTTTCTTGAGGGTGACCCACTTACTAGGATAACATGTCAACAACCAAGGTTAAATAAGACAAAAGGAATAATTTCCAAGAAAATGTTTTCAAAATCAAGAATGGATCAATGGTAATGTGTGGTAAGAAGAGGGGTTTTGTTTGCTCATCTAGCTCTTGGAAATCCATGTCTTTAACCTGTGGGTCTCAAGACATCATCTCTTTAATTATCCCTAGGCATGGGGGGATAACACGTGGATCCTACTTAGGGACATGTGCTCGCTGTAGAGTACATGAGAACCTTAACATATCTTGGTAAGACTTGTGCCTACACACACTAAAACAAACAAGTTTGGATATTGAAGGTGTTATCACACTAAGTCGCCTTGGGTCTTTTAGTTTCTTTTTATCATTTTTAAAATCCTTAGATTCTTATTTTTGAGAGATTTCAGGGCCGAAGTTTCCTTATTTTTTCTTTAAAATAAATTTCTCATCCCTTTAATGTTATGTTTGATAGGACCCCTTTGGATGACTAAACCTTTGAGTCATAGCTCATGTGCTGATCCTCAATTCAATTTTTGATCCGTAAACCCTTTTTAGCTCATGGTCTATTCTTTATGTCCCCTCTCGTGATTCATCCCTAGGTTGATACCTCCCACGATCAGGCTGATGCGACACACCTCTCTCCTCACTCATGACCTCACATGCATGCCTCATCATCCCCACTTCCCTGTCCAATCGTTTTTTGATTTAGAAGCGTTGCCCACTCAGCAGGCAGTTCCGTAGCGCCTATCACGTTTATCATTCATCCACTCCAAGTCATGATTTCCACGACTGATACCATGTCCCTTGTTTTCAGTGCTAGAAGTTGGTTGAAGTGATTTCAAAAGATCTTGCATTTATGATCCTTGGTAACGGTTTCTAAATTTGAAAAGTTCAGCAGTGCTGTGCTGCGTAAGTTTGCCAGTTCCGATCAGGCGACCACATGTCAACTAAATCCGATGTCGTGAGAGATTTCAGGGCCGAAGTTTCCTCAATATCATCCTAAGATCGCACTGAGGATCTCAACAGATGTCAACTTCACAGGTATTCTGTGCAACCTCCTTTGCATATTAATTTTCACAGGAGATTTGTGCTCGGGTTTCGGTTTGTTAAGGTTGCAGGGTAGTAAGGGAGCCATATTTGCATACCTGTAAACGTTCTCGCTCGTGTCCATGGTTTGATTACTATTGTTTGTTATAGACTTTGAAAGTCGCAAGCCTGCAATAGCCTATCCTCTGTGTATGCATTGCGCTACGTAGAGGCGCTGCTCAAACCTTCTCTGATTATTCTTTGCTTCCTTCCACCTTGAACAAAGAGTCATTTTGGGATTACCTCTTCACAGTCTACACTCTGAAAGCCTGTATAAGTCTGAAGGTCCATTTCTCATAGTCAAGCTCGTTTTCTAAGAACTATTAATTTGGAGGGCCATCTTTGTGCATTTGAAACCTGAATTGAATCTTTCTGGTCAATAACATCCCTTAAGCCTCCTAAGAACCCTCATTTTGAGTCATGGAGACCCCTCAGTCAAAGAAAGCACACAAAGGTGGCAAGATAGTTTGAACATAACCTGTGGACATGCGCCTTTACGACACAGAACCCATGGCAAGGGAGATGTTTTGAAGAGAAGAATGCCTCTCTTTATGCAAGAACAAGCAGAGAGGCCACCTAGAAGTAGCAAAACAATTTGCATTAAATTTTGATGGCAAGAAAACCAGATTTGGAGATTTGGAATTTGAGGTAACTGAAGTCTCCATCTCAGCTGCAACAGGGATCCCCATTTTAGGTTAAAATTGGTTCAAGGCCATGGTATTGAGTTCACCCTTCGTTAAAGATATCTTCAAGCCTAAATACCGAGCCAACGAGTTAGCTAAGAGTATGCCAAGGAATGAATTGATCGACTATTTTGACAAAATGTTGAAAATCATACAGAGATATTTTAGTTGCGAAGGGAGATTTAACATCTTGTATCATTACCACATAAGGCTGTTGTTAAATTTTACTGGTAAGGTTCAGATGAATTTTCCTTATTACCTGCTGAGAGGTATAGGTAAAATGTCAGATAGGGTGCAAGCCAAATATAAGGATGTGGATTCTAGTCTTTTACACTTTGGACTTATTAGGATGCTTGTCTCTGAAGAGTTGGGACAGAAAGAGATTTCCTGGGATCATTTTTTGGTTACTTCTCACTTCAAGCTAGACCCAACACCTACTCCCCAATCACAAATTGCAGGTACCTTCATCACCTACCAGTACTAAAGAAGGGATCAACAAGAAGAGAAAGGGAAAATCCCCTGTTTTAGAGATCAACAAGTAGGTCAGGGAAGCTGAGGAGTAAGTCTGTCCTTCTCCACACAGAGATTTCTCACCACCACCTCCACCAAGGTTAGAATAAGTTCCTTCTTCTACCAAGGTGAAATCTAAAAAAGGGAAGAAGCTTCTCTTTCCCTCTCCTCCTCCAACAGTTGAAATCAAGGGTAAAATACCTTTCACTAGGTGATCAATTCCTAAGGGGGTTTTGAAAGAGATGTTTTTACTAGAAACCCCTATGCATAAGAAGAAAGGGAAAGGCATTGAAAAATATGTAGAAGAAAAACAAGAAACCCCTGTATAGAAAATCAAGGGTAAAGGTACCAAAAGAAATTTGGAGAGGAAAGATGAAATCCCTGTGAAAGATTGTGAAAAATCTATGAAGAATAAAGAAGAGGCTGCTGTGCAAGAGAAGAAGCATAAAGGAAAAGGTTTTTAGAAGGCTGATGAAACATGCAAGGAAACTCCTGTACAGATTGAAGAAAAGGATGAGAAGAATCTTGCTGAGACTGCACATGTCCCCAACCCCCTTGGCGGTCATACCTTTAAGAGACTTATCAGACAACTTAAGGAATCAGGAAAAGAAGTGGCTCAATTGAAAAGGGAAGCCATATCTGAAAGAGCCAAGATGACAGAGCTTATGGAGGGCTACAGTGATACCCTTGACTTGGAAAAATTTGCAGCAAGAAGGGTTCAACCCCTTCATAGGCAGCTCCATAACCTCTATAGGCAGAACAAAGGCTTCCAAGCTCAGAACATGAAGCTAAAGGCAGAGTTGAAGCATTTCCAATATGAGGTAACCTAAAGGAATTTACAGGTGTTGGTTGAGGCCGCCATTGAAGATGACAAACCAACAGCTAAGGAGAGCACAACTACACTAAAGAAGCCTACCAGTGCTAAGAAGAAGTCTACCGAGTCAATTGAAGATACTCTTTCCACCAAAAAGAGTGTGAGGCTAAGCGTTAAAATGACAAAGTAGTTGGTAGTGGTAAACCTCAATTTTGAGAATTGTTCCTTTTTGGGAAGTTTAACTGATATGCACATACTAGTTTTTCCACCTATACAAGCTTCTAGGAATTTAGCTATATGAATTTTGAACTTTGGCTAAGTGCCAGCTTCACTTAGTGGTAAAGGCACCTAAGTAAAATGATTTTGTCATCATGGAAGGACACAAATTGCTCTGCACATGTTCAAGAGTCAAAGACGTTGCATTTTGGCATAGCTACCCAAACCCATATGCAGACGCAACGTAAGTGGCGCTGTGTAATATTTCACAGAGCGCAGAATTGGCATATAGGCACTACRTAGTATTTAGCAGGGAGTAGGTTTACACACATGCGCAACACAGGGGCAGTACCTACAGGCTCTACTCAATATTGCAATAGAGAACAAATGTTGGCGCAGATATGCAGAACAATGACGCTACCTACAAGCTCTACCTTCTCTCCTTGTTCCATTTTAGGGGGTGCTACACAGAGTTGCTACCCAAGGGAGTTGCCAACAAACACCAGGGATCTAGGAAGACTAAGCCAACAGTTTTGGATAAGTTAACGATGTAGTAAATGATAGAAGTAGCAGTTGGCATTCAGAGGACAACTATAGGCTCCAAAGGGACACATGGTAAAACAGGAGCTGAGCAACAAAAGAGGATCAAAGCAGTTAGAAGCATGATTGGATTAGTCACCAACACTTCCCTATTTTATAGCATGGGTTGTTATCTTAGTTGTTAGAATAAATAAATGTTTAGAGATTTTTAAGGAAAAGAGGCTAGCTCATACCTCCAGCTGTTGCCTCCCTTTCTTGTTATAAATAGATAGATCAATTGCTTTAGCAGGTTCGGATGGTTGAGCAAGGCTCCCTAAGATGTAATATTTTGGATAAAGTGACTGTGATCTAGTGTGTACTGGACTTAAGACTTTTTGACTAATAGAAATCGGCTTCTATTTCAGACTATCTGCTTCTAATTGTAAATGTTCATATTTGAATGCTTCATATGGATAACTGTGGTAATGATATGATGGATGTTTGATCATTTTATTGTCATGGTGTTTATTTAACTCAGTTTCTGATTTCAAGAAGATCTTGTTTTAAGAAACTTTCTTCCTTAGGCTCTTGTGGACCTGATGTTTGCAGAAGCCCTTACATTCCTCTCATTCAAGTTTTCTTTCTATCCACATTTACTCCCAAACCACTGGTTGAAGTTAGTAAAGACCTTATTTGCTGGTACATGTTAGCCCTGTTTCTGAGTTAGGATGTTATCATTTTGAGTTTTTCCATTCGACCTTTCAAAAAACACTCATACTTTCACATATAATCTGATGGGTACTGGGCTTACCTTCCTTGCAATCAGAAGGTGACTCCTAGTGCTAACATTTTTGGTGCTACTGCTGGGGACGATTTGAAGACTTTTCCCTGGGATAGAATGAGAATGCTTACTAGCTCTCAAGGTGCATTGGGACTTAGTATTTTGAATATTGCATCTTGCACCTGACAACTCCATTGATTTAGCTCTGGCACCTAAAGGCAAACATACGAGATCAAATCCATAGTTACCTTTGGTTCCACCTGAGGCTGACCCAGAGAAGATAATCAAGAAGGGAAAAGCTTCTAAAAAAAGTTTTTTTGCTGCTACCACAAGTGCTTCTGGTCAGTTGCCTGATTGCACTCTTGATACTCCAACGATTTTATCAAGTAAGCTTCCTTTATCTTCTGTTGAAGTATCTAAAAAGCTAGATTTTGAAGAGTTTCCTGTTGAATACTCTACCTTTGAAACTGAATTGAAAGAAGAAAACATTGATATATTCTCCTCCCCTGATATTGAGAAGTGTTTCAGTCTTGATAGTTTTGAAGATTTCCCTACGTTAGGTTTTTCTACACCTCTCTCTGTTAAAACTTTTGCTGCCAAAGAAGTATGAACTTCATCTCATTCTTAGACCTTACCATCCTCTTCCAAGACTCCACCTACTGTTGTGAAGACTGAAATCTCCTATTTATCCTTTTCTCCTTCTCCTAATCTGAAGACAACCAGGTCTCCTTCTCCTGCTTGTTCACCTAGAATCCAAAATCCAATGGCAGTTGTTAACCCCCCTGAAAATAGGATGGATGCCATAGTGGCTGCAAGATATGCTCCTCTAGTGTTGCCTCAGCCAATGAATGCTCTTCCCCCTAGAGATTATTTGAAATACATTCCCAAGTTTACTGGAGAAGAAGATATAACAGCTAAGGAACATCTTGCTGCTTTCTATAGCTATGCATATAACCAAAATATTGAAAATGAAGATGTTTAGATGAGGGTTTTCGTCCAAAGACTTTTTGGGGAGGCTAGGAAGTGGTTTAGGGGTCTGGACCCTAGATCCATCACGGGTATTGAGTCATTAGATGAAGCCTTCTTGAGGCACTGGGGTGACAAAAAGGATTTTCTGTACTATATCACTGAATTTGGATCTTTGAAAAGGAAAGAAGGAGAGTCTGTCTCTGACTTTTCTAAAAGGTTTAAAACAATGTACAAGAAGATCCCTGATGATATTAAACCCACCGAAACCATGGAAAAAATCACTTATGTCAGTGCTTTTGACTCCGAGTTCTGCCTTCTATTGAGAGAGAGAAGGTCACCTTCCTTAGTTCAGATGCAGGATGCTACCTTAGAGGTAGAATCCAACATAATTGCTTCAGATAAGCTCAAGGGAAAATATGACAGAGATAGGAGGAAAAACAGAGCTGAAGCTTCCACTTATGACTCTCCTATTGTTCATTCATAGGTAGATGAGTTGACCAAATTAGTAAAATCCCTTTCTATTGAGATCGAGAAGTTAAAATCAGAAGTAAGACAACCATATAGAAATGCTCAGAACAATAAAAATAGAGGTAATTTCAGGAGACCCAACAATGCTCCCCAAATCTTTCCTAGAGATCCCATAAACAGAGAGAGATATGGTCAGAGGATTCAAGATCCTTTTCAAAATAATATGGTTGCTGATGAAGAAGAAGAGAAGGTAGAGGCTGATCCTGAGATCCACTGTTTAGGTGATACATCCCCATCCCCACATTTGACTCAATCCTCTTATGAACAATCTTTAATGGATATTCAAATTAATGAGTTAAGAAGGGAGAAAAAATGAAGGAAAATGCTAGTAGATATAATTTGAGATATAAGAAGAATGAAGAAAAAATTGCTGCCCCTAATCAGCTTATTCAGAAAGAAGATTCTTCCAAGACTGTGACAGTGAGCAACAAGGAAAAAGATTCTCAAAACCCACAACGTCTGATCAGAAATCCTCCTCCTGAAACCAAAGAGATTTTGAAGCCTTCCCCCTCCAGTTTTGAGAATGAGATCCAGAAAATTAAGATCCCTGTACCATTTTTGGAATTGATAAAAAATGATGAATTTAAAAAATATCTGACCAAAATGTTACAGCCCGATGCCTCTCCTAATTCCACTGATTCAATAAATCTGCAAGATGAAAAACCAGCTGTGATTTTAGGCCCTTTGATAGAAGACAAAGATGACTCATCCCCTTCCTTCTATACTTCTCTCAATATTCATGACAAAGTGCTTCATAGCTATCTTTTGGATTCAGGGGCCTCCCATAATCTTATGCCAAAATCTATTATGGATGAACTTGGACTAGAAATCACCAAAACCTATCATGACTTATATTATTTCGACTCTAGGAAAGTAAAATGTCTGGGGGTCATTAAGGATATGGTTGTGACTCTATTTCAGCTACCCATGAAAAGTATACTTATGGATGTTGTGCAGGTTGATGTTCCTCCCAAGTTTGGCATGCTCTTGTCAAGGTCTTGCATAAAAATACTTGGAGGAACCTTATAGATGGATCTCTCATATGAAACTATCCTGGTTTTTGGTGGGGAGCATAGAAGACTTTACAGAGAAGACCAAATGGCTTACATTATTAGTGATGAAGCAAACCCTACTAATCATCCTGTTTTTTCTCTTGATACCGATTTGGGGTCCAACATTTTGCAGCTCACTGATGCTCCTGAAACTCCTCTTGAAATAAGAAAAAAGTCTGCTACCTTATCTGAAGAACCTCCTCTAACCAATTCTGTTTGGAAGATGTTCTTTGATGGAGCCTCTTCTAAGGAAGGTGTCGGTGCTAGAGTGCTCTTTGTCTCACCAACTTAGGAGACCATATCTTTGTCACACAAAATAGAACTTGAAACTACCAACAATGTGGCAAAGTATGAAGCTCTTGTTTTGGGCTTGAGAGCTGCAAAGGATATGAGGATTAAAAAACTGTCAGTATTTGGAGATGATGAATTGATAGTCCATCAGACCAAAAATATTTGCCAAACTAAGCACCCCAGGCTTAGATCTTATAGAAATGAAGTATGGGATCTAGTGGAGAATTTTTTCTCTGAGTATGACATCTCTTTTATTCCACAAGAAGAGAATTTTGTGGCTAATTCTTTGGCTGTATCAACAAGCAATTTCAGGATACCTATACCGCCAATACTCAAGTATGATGTAGAATTCAAATATAGACCTTCTATACCGGACAATGTCAAATATTGGAAGGTGTTTGAAGATGGTTTAGAACTTAAAAAATTTCTTGAGTCTGTTGGTGAATTTGTTGCATTACACATTGATCATGATCTTGATTATGAAATTACTCCACATGCTAATGTTTTCCTTAACATAATTGCTAATCATCATATTGTGTAGCTACCTAGCAACCATATTCCAAAAGGACTAGTTCCTTTGGAAAAATTATTTGATGAAAATGATGTGTCAGTAAAAGGGAAAGTGTCTACTGATGATCCTGATATAACTAAGTGCAATTTGGGAACAAAGAAGGATCCAAAATATGTCAAGTTGTCAAGTAGCCTATCAAGAGAGAAGAGGGCAGCATATGTCAAATTGTTGAAGGAGTTTGTTGATGTATTCGCATGGACTTACAAAGATCTTAGAACTTATGACACAAACATTATAGAGCACAAGATTCCATTAAAAGAAGAGACTAATCCCTTCAGGCAAAAGTTGAGGCAAATCAATCCTATGTTACTTCCTGTCATGGAGAAGGAGGTAAAAAAGATTTTAGATGCAAAAATTATTATTCCTTTGAGATATTCTGAATGGGTGGCTAATTTGGTCCCCGTGAGGAAAAAGAATGGAGAAATCAGACTTTGTGTTGATTTCCAGAATCTGAACAGAAGCTCTAAAAAGGATAATTACCCTTTTCCCAAGATGGAGCATATATTACAGAGGGTGACATGTGTAGCCCGGATGTCTATGGTTGATGGTTTTTCTGGCTACAACCAGATTTTTGTTTTGCCAGAGGATAGAGAGAAGACGACTTTTACCACTCCTTAGGGTAGATTCATGTACGCCAAGATGCCCTTTGGTTTGATGAACGCGGGGGTGACCTTTCAACGGGCTATGGCCATAACATTTATTGGAGAGAAGGAATTTTTTTTTGTTATCTACTTAGATGACATAACTGTGTTCTCTCAATCTGATGAAGAGCACTGTGATCACTTAAGAAAGGTTTTCTTAAAATGCAGAAAAATTGGCCTCTCTTTGAATCCTAAAGAGCCGTTGTTCGCCATGAAAGAAGGAAAATTATTGGGGCATATCGTGTCATCTGAAGGTGTGAGGATTGATTCCAGCAAGGTTGAAGCCATACTGACCTTATCACTGCCTAGATCTAAAAAGGAGGTTCAATCTTTTCTAGGAAAGGTTAATTTCTTGAGAAGGTTTGTGTCAAATTTTGCTGAGTTTCTTAAGTATATCACAGCCATGTTGAGGAAGGATAATGAAATCAAGTGGAATGATGAGGCACGTAGTTCTTTTGATCAAATATAGAAAGCTTTGATGAAAGCCCCGATCCTAGTCAGCCTCCAAGGAATTTCTTATTTTTTCTTTTGCCTCTTTTGATACAATAGCAACAGTTTTGTTGCAGAAGAACTCTGAAGGCTTAGAGCAACCCATTGCCTTTTTCATCTGGGATTTGAGAGATGTAGAATTAAAATATGACATTATGGATAAGCAAGCCTATGCACTGGTTAAAGCTCTTAAGTCCTTCAGATTTTATGTGCTACATTCAAAAGTTATTGCTTATGTTCCGTCAACTGCTGTAAAAAAAATTCTTATTCAGCCTGATATTGACGGAAAACACAACAAATGGATTGCTAAGATCCTTGAATTTGATTTAGAAATTAGACCTACCAAATTGGTCAAGGGCCAGGGTTTATCCAAGCTGTTGGTTGAATCAAATTGCTCAGCATTGGGAGTAAATTTCATTGGCTCATGTTAAAAAAAGCAACAAACTGAATTAAACAACAAAGGTGCTCAATTCAGCCCTGCATTGGCAAATTGCAGTTGGTACAAGGACATTGTATTTTTCTTGCAGAATTTACAACTTCCAAGTGGTATGGAAAAGAACAAGGGGAGAGCATTAAAACTCAAATCAATAAAGTATTGCTTGGTTGATCAAATTTTGTATTGGAAGGATCCATTGGGAGTGCTGTTGAGATTCCTAGACCCGCAAGAGGCCCAAAGGATTATGTCTAATTTTCATGACAATTTGTGTGGGGGGAATCATTTTTGGAGGACCACTGCCTACAAGATTCTCAGGGATGGGTATTTTTGTCCTAGTATGTTTACAGATGTTTGTGCTAAGATCAGAGCATGTGTTAAATGCTAGAAATTTTCTGGAAAGCAACAACTTAAGTCTTTGCTATTAAAGCCCGTAGTAGTTTCAGGACCTTTTCAACAATGGGGCTTAGATTTTATCAGGGAAATTCATCCCGCTTATAGTAGCCAACATAGATGGATCTTGACTGCCACAGATTACTTCACTAAGTGGATAGAGGCTATCCCTACCGGGAATGCTTCCCACAAGGTGATCATTGGGTTCCTTGAAGACATTATGGCGAGGTTTGGCTGTCCAAACAGAATTGTCACTGACAATGCTGTATATTTCAAGGCTGAGCCATTCATTCAGTTTTGTGAAGAATATGGGATCACATTGATTTATTCAACCCCTTATTACCCACAGGGAAATGGGCTTGAAAAATCTTCAAACAAAAACCTTATAAATATTGTTAAGAAGCTGTTGGAGGACAACAAAAAGGCATGGGATTAAAAACTCAAGTTTTCTTTGTGGGATGACAGAGTGACAACAAAGAGGGCCTTGGGTATTTCTCCTTTCCAGCTGGTGTATGGAGTTGAGGCCATCTTCCCTTCTCAACTTGCCTTGCTTGTGGAAAAATTCTTCCAAGATTATCAAGGGGAGCTGAATGATATGATCAACATGATTCAACAACTAGTTGAAGTGCAGGAGACCCGGTAGCAGCTGGTAGATAAAGCATATGATCATCAACTAAAGATCAAGTAGGCATTCGACAAGAAGGTGAAAAAAGAGGATTTCCAATTGGGCGATCTGGTGCTCAAGTGGGATGCACCGAGAAAAGATAAAGGAAAGCACGGTAAATTTGAAGCTTTATGGATTGGTCCTTTCAAAATCTTTGAGGTATTCCCTAATAACACTTTCAAGTTGCGGAATATGAAGAATGAAGAGGTTTTTGGTGGCCCTGTAAATGGGCATTTCCTGAAAAAGTACTTTGCTTGAGCCTGGAGTGGCTCTTCATGTCATTGTAAATATCATTTTCTTTTTATTTTTGTGTTCCAATAACTGACCCCATAGCCCTAGGATAAGGCACTGAATCTACTCATTCTTGGCAGCCCACAGGGGGCATGCCATCCCCTGTGGAGCCAATGTTATCACACCAAGTCACCTTGGGTCTTTTAGTTTGTTTTTATCATTTTTAAAAGCCTTAGATTCTTATTTTTTCTTTAAAATAAATTTCTCATCCCTTTAATGTTATGTTTGATAGGACCCCTTTGGATGGCTAAACCTTTGAGTCATAGCTCATGTGCTGATCCTCAATTCAATTTTTGATCCTTAAACCCTTTTTAGCTCATGGTATATTCTTTATGTCCCCTCTTGTGATTCATCCCTAGGTTGATACCTCTCATGATCAGGCTGATGTGACACACCTCTCTCCTCACTCATGACCTCACATGCATGCCTCATCATCCCCACTTACCTGTCCAATCATTTTTTGATTTGGAAGCGCTGCCCACTCAGCAGGCAGTTCTGTAGCATCTTCCACGTTTATCATTCATCCACTCCAAGTCAT
>SNQJ01S0015847.1:43083-62821 GCA_010110895.2 Picea sitchensis | reverse complement strand
TGAAATGGTCAAAGGTACTAGAGAAAGTCAGCTTGTTTGGCTCGACACCTTAAAGGAAGAAATCACAAATCAAAAATAAATTACAAGATAAATTAAGTATCTTTCAAGAAATTTTGTGATGATACAGACAAGTGGCGTGCATGGTAAAATATCGAAAATGTCAGTTTTTTGATTATAACGTTCCATAGAAAATAGGAGTTTAGTTGTTGTACGTTACTCCTTCCATGGCCAATATCTATTTTTGGAATCTTGGGGAAGATGATCTGTTTTGAATTCCCTATGTAATTTATCTATATATACTATCAAAAAGATAAATGAATGGTTGGACTTACTAGAGAAGGGCTTGCCCTTGTAGCAGGATAGATTTGTAATTTATTATAAATGTTTAATATAAGCAGATAAGGTTTTCTTAGATAGCTGAGATTCATCACGGTGTTGATGTTCAGTGTGTTTTCCTGTATTTCATATTCATGAATGTGTTTTGTTGCTAGTAATAATCCTTAAGTAATGGAAGGAATTCATCTTGTTGGTGCTCCTTCTCACATCGATTATACTTGTTATGTGTTTTTGGTTGTTGGTTCATACTTCACTCATGATTGGTGCTCTGCTTGCAGTAGCCAACCCTCATGTTTCCTCTTCTAACTCTATAACTAAGAGATCTGCCCTCTATTAGATGCCTCTTGTTGATAGTAGTCTTTCCTTTCTTCTCCTTTGCCATCTTATATTACTTATTTGACTGAACATCATACATATTTTTCCTTTGTTCCCTCTGGAAATAAATAGCTTATAACTTTTCATACGTTTAAGGAATGGACTCCATTTTCCAATGGCCCTGCTCTTCTGTTTTGTCCTACCACCTTTAAATTTTATACCATGGCAGAATTTGACCTCTGCACACGCATAGCCAAATATTTTGAATACCTCAAATAATTGTATGCCCAAGAGAGCCCTCTATGGTTGGAAGGGTCAGAATCCAACCTAAAGTTGGTTGAAACAGTTACCTTTGTCGTTTGTCTATCAACCAAGCAAAATTTACAGAGTGCTAACATTYTGGCATCGTTGCCAGGGACCGAAGGAGAAATCTTCCCTGGGAGAAATGAMAAAGTTCAWATCTRAKTACTAATGGTGAAGAGTATTCAGACACAGAAAGGTTGTATATCATCCACCTAGCGACTCCATTTTCAAGAATCTAGAATTCAAAATTTTTACGACGACTCCACTGCCCAAAGACTTAGTAGCTTGAAGATTTTATTGGCAACTYYACTCAAGCTTCAAATTCAATTYAGAGACTCGACTTGAAGATGAGACCCCTTGACAAAGGGATGAAAGGATATCATGAGAGAAGAAAAGTACCTGAAGTTGAGTTTTTTCCAAGACATAATATTTCTTGTTATTAATTATCTTTTGTCCTTTCTTGAACATGCTAAACAAATTTTTCTTTACCTACTGCATTCAAATGATGATCATGATAATATTGAAATTGTATATCCTCCTCTTAAAGTTATATAGATATCTCCTCATTTTATCACTAATTTCATGGGAAGAATTGAAGAGTGTTTTTTCGAATTTTTGGGGCAAGAAAAAAATATCTGGACCTACAACTTACATAATTCTATGCCTTGAAAGGGAAAATAAATGAGACTATTTCCACATTTAGTAGAAGGTTTTACAGTACTTATTATGATTTTCCCAAATAAATTCAACCCACTGAAGTTGCTGCCATGCTCCAGTATGCCACTACTCTTCACCCTGATTTGTCTTTCCTCTTGATGGAAAGAAGACCTAAGACCTTACAACAAATTTTTAATGATGCCCAGGAGATTCAACACAATATCCTAGCATGTAAACATATTACAAAGGAGGGGTTGGATTCTCTAGAAAATAAAAATGAATATGAACAAAAAATAGTTGACTGGAATCTTGGGTATAAAAGTGATGGTATCATAGGTCCTCTTGAAGTTTTGAATGCTAATGATTTTGAAAAACATTATATCCCACTTATTGAAAGAGAGGGCCCTTATGTAGCTCCTGATCCACCCCATGATAATCATGGATCTGATTGTTTCACATATTCATTTGTAGATAGTCAAGAAGATGAGTTTACAAATTAGCTGGTTGAGAAACATGTCGATGCTCCAAGTTTTTTCTTGTTGGATGACATTGCAAATGTTGTTGATGTGCCTATATATGATGAATATTATGATGATTATGATGTTGACTTATTAGAACAACCAACTGCATGTTCCCTCCCTGAAAATGTTCCTTTTCAACAGTGTAGTGAGATCCATCGGCCTACATGTCACAGTTGCACAGAAGAATGTACTGAAACAGCTGAAGGAAATTCTTTTCCTTTATGCTTTTCTTCATTCAAACTGTTGAAAGAGAATGCTAAGATCATCATTGAAACAAAGGAATGTGTGTTGATTCTTAATCACACTGATTCACTAAAACAAATTGACGAGGAATTGCAGCCATCAGACAAAGAGGAGTCTGAAAATAAGTGTGTTCAACAATATAAAGAAATTGAAAAATATGCATATGACAGAAAGGAAGGACATGAAGAAATCTTCGAATCAGGAGTCAGAACCTTGCCATTATGTTTTGCTTCTTTCAAATTTCTCAAGCAAAATCACACTGTTTCAGATCAAAAACCCTCCAGGCATGATGTTGAATTTAAAGAAAGCAATAGATTTGCAAGTGAAAACTATCTTCCATTATGTTTTTCTTCCTTTGAATTGTTGAAATAAAATCACGAGATAATAGAGGAATAAGGAAGGTCTGACAGCAATGGCACTGTTTTACATGAGCAAATTGTTATTAGTGAGGAAGATCAACAACCTTCTCATGCATTTAATGATCATGTGGCTGATTACATGGAAGGTTATTTAAGTTCAGATTTGCAGCCTATGCTCAACTACCATCTTGGAAATGAAGATGAAGTTGATCAAGAAATTGTTGTTAAAAGTCATTTTCCTTCTCTTGAACTTGATGAAGATATTCAACAAGATATTCAACAAGACAAAGTGTTTCAAAGTTGTCTTTCTTCCCCTGTGAATGATGTGGTTGTTCAAATTCTAAGTGGCCTAGACATGGATGAGGATGTTGAAACTACATCTATGGAGACTTCAAGAATTGAACAAACAAATGACATAGAGTTTTAGGAAGGCAACAAAACAATGTATGCCACTTTTCAATCAGAAATATAGAAAGATAATGAAGAGGCAGTTGTTTTATTTGATTCCTTTGAAAATCATGGTTTTGAAAATACATCCATGGGAACTCTAGACTGTGAAATAGTTCACGCTGTTAGCTTTTCACATTTGCAAGGAGATTATGAACATGAACTTATTTCCAATTTTTCATTTGAAAGTCAAAATGACAATCCTCAAGCAAATTTTCAGAAGGTTAATAAAATAAAATCAGATTTGTTTGATGAAAAAGAAGATAGCCTTCATACACATAATATGGATTTCATATTTTAAGATGTTCAAGGATGTATGAATGTTTTTGTTGACATGCATGGAAGAGTAGACAAACCTATTTCTTCCATTTCATTTGAAAATGTTCTCAGAACAGAAGAAATGGAGAAAGAACAACAAACACTTATGAAAGAGGATTGTCTTTCTGTTTTTGTTCATCAAGAAGAAATGATTTTTCATGGTTTTCATGACCCTGTGGCATGTTATATGGAGAATTATAACAATCAAAATTTAAGGCTTAGGATGGATTGTAAGCTCAGATATGAAGATAATGGCCAATCAACGTCAGTATTAAATATGGATCATTTTACACCAGTGGTTTCTTTTCAGCTAGTGTTGTCTTCTGATTCAGGAGGTTGTTACTTCCAGTAGTCTCAGCGGATTTTTCAGCCTCTTGATAGAAATCAACATGGTAAATCACATGAGAGAAAGAATGCAGTAGAAGAAGTGAAACATGATTGTTGTCTTATGCATGTGTTAGAAGATCCATTTGTAGTTTTTCTAAAAATAGTAAACAATCCAAATAATTTTGAAATTCCAAGATTTAAATTCATATATAACTTCTCAAATGGATTATCAGTAGACAGGCTTTGGAGCAAGAGTGTGTGAAGTAAACAAGCAATGTATAAAAGGCCGGAATGGTTGCATTGGAATTTTGATTTCATTTGATTGGCAGTACAATTGAGTAGTTAGGGTAGGTAGGCATAAATAAGCTTGTAGATCAAGCATTTTCAAGTTTAGGTCTCCAAATAAAGCGTTCAGCCTCTAAGTGAGAGCGGTGTGCAGACTTCGATTTTCAACAGACATTGGTGACAGGTCGAGGTATGGCACACACCTATTGTGAGAGAATATCCAATGGATAAGGCACAAGGTCTATCGTTCTTTGCTACCTCACAGGGAGGATAACATCCCCAATTGGAGCCCATGTTATCACTGTAACAATTTTTATATGGAATCCACATCTTCAGACTTAGAAAGAAGCTAAATCGGTGTAGAAGAGTGATAAATTGGAGGAAAGGGACACATCTAGTGGACGGGGTTGATTTTAGTGGAAAGGTGAAGTTGATGCGACCCGACGGGTCATAGATCGTGTGTGCCATAGATCAACAATCAGGGAGCATATCGGGCCGAGAACTACCAAGATGCCTTCTTGGTTGTGCGCCCTCTTTCCTTTATAGGAACCCATCCATTTGATCTATTTTCCCATGGCTGAGTTGACCTGTTGGCTCACCAAATCGTGCCCCTTTGTAAGGTTGGGTTGAATCCTCATGTGCGTGCATTCGAGTGGCTTGCCCAACTAGCCCATCGAACACTTCATTCCATCGTCTAGCCAATCCACTGATCCATCTAACTGGATCATCATATTTGGTGCACGTTCCCTTTAGGAGAGTTGAGCCAAATTTCCTAAGTGTACCCCATGCCTTAGTCAATTTTCATTCGTTGGTGGAGAACCCAAGTCATTCCCTCAACCCTTCATCAAACCGTCCTCCATTTGACTTGTGCCACAAGGCACCTTGGGTGGAGTGGCCCCTTGGCATGTTTGTGTGCCTAAGGAACACCAAATCTCCCCTATATTAATACTTGTATCTCCTCATTTGCATCTAGTGTCCTTCTTGCCCGATTTCTTATGTTTTGGTCCCTGGTGGAAGTGTGCATGCCCAGGCTTGGCACCGCAGGCCTTACATCCTCCCCCACCTCAATTCATTATTGTCCTCAAAAACATCTAAAAAATATTAAATCTCAAAGTCTCTACCCAAAATTGTGCCTCCACTACAACTAAGTTTGTTAGAAACTCCAAGTTTCGTGCCAACTAGAAACCCCAAAAAATTTTCAAAGTGGAAACCTCAAGTTTCCCTGTGAAGTGGAAATTCCAAGTTTTTTTGTACAAAAATCATCCACAACATGTGCAACCATCCACACTTCCCTCTGCCCAAAGTTGTGTGTGTCCAAACTTTCTTCAACGATGGAAAGACATGTCCTCCCCAACTCTATTTTCAATGTATAAGTTGTCATTGTCCTGCTATGACAATCACTCTTTGTTTCATTGTTGTTGTTGTTGCAACCTCAACCAAAACTTCAAATTTTTTTAAGTGTTGAAATCCTCATGACTCTTTGTTGTGATCATATTTCAACCAACTCTACCATGTCTCCACACACTTCATGTCTCAATTCCTGCACTAATTGGGTAGCTAGTCCAATTGTCATGTACAGTTCTTGAAATGTGCATCTCCATGTCTGAACTTAGTATTTTTTTTCCGCATCTTCATCAGTCTTTCCAACTTCAAATATCGAGGAAAGTTTCCATCCTTTCCTCATTATTGTTTCCATCATCTAATTTTCATTAAGGATATCCTCCATAATGTTTAAGTGTTTCAATTTGAACATGTTGGTGTGTCTATACTTTGACTTCCATCCACAATTCCTTCCATCTACAAAACAATCTCAGACCAAGGAAAGGTCACCCCTAAACTTGCTGCACTATGAACTCACCCAAAAACAAATTTAGCTGCGAAAACTAGGCTCCACTGTCCACCTCATTGCACAGTTAACCGATCTTTACACCATGAACTATACTTCTATATTGCCTTTGCCTCAATACATCACCTACCCATGTTGTTGCATCTTCTTCTCTATGCTTTGGAATGGTTAGGATTTACCCTCAACCATGCTGCGATCTTCATGTCTGCATATTCCTCCAAATGAGGGAAATTCCTCAAGTCACCTCCTTTTGTTAAGTCACTTCTCTACAACTCAACATCTGTGATGAATGTGGCCAATACACTCACATTCTCAAACATCCCAACAAACCATCCAAATTTCTCTAAGTAGAATGAGTCACCTCAAAGAACATATTTTCCTTAGGCATGCTCAAACTAATACTTCTGTTAACCTCAACCAATGACCCCCGTCAAATCTATGAATCATCACACAATCATCTGCAAGTCACCAAGGTGCTCTCTACCCCATCCAATGTACCATACCAAAGGCAAGCAAACACCACCCAAGTCACTTGGTTTGTGTTCTTCCCATTTAGGTTGACTGCCGACAATTCTTGGTTGACTTCCTTGCTGACGTCATCCATATCTTAGATTGAAAATTAATTTCTCCTCTTGCAAGCATCCAAACCTTGGCACTTTCGTTGCAACTATCAAGTCATCACATGAACCAACGAATATGGATGACACACCAAACATCAGGGTGCCTCAATCATCCTCTCAAACTCAGTACGAAAAAAATTCACTACCTACTTCACTGCAACTACTTGTCCAACGCACCTCGTCAAAGAGATAGGAAGCTTCCTCAAGCCACCTCCATGGATACATCCAAATATTCCTAAGTCTACCTCAAGAATTGTCCAAGTAGGTGTTCCAAGATATTTTCACATTCTCCCAACCAAGGCATCCCAAACTGCTACAAGACTTCTTCAAATATGCACCACTTGAGTCGCCCTAGAGTCTGTCGGTTTTCACCAAAGAAATGGATTTCACTTGAACCACCAAGTCATCTGAATTTCCTTCAAAGAAATCACTGCAACACTTAGGAAATGAAAGAACTCAATCCAACCATACCTTTCCAATGACATCCTTTGTTTCAACCATGTTCTAAGTATGTTCACTTGGGCTTGCACTCTTGAGAAACTGACTCTTCGCATGAACCCTCCTTAATCACCGCCCACAAATACATAAAACTGGAATACCTTCATTGCAATACAAGTATGAGTCCATCCATCCACTTCAAAAATATGTCTAAGTCCCAAAATTTGCATGCAACTGATCGAAATCATCTCCAATGTCTCTCAATCTCCACACCTTGATTGCTTCCACTTCAAGGCACCATGCACCCACCTCCTGAATTTCAGGTCATATTTTTTCTAACTGACTGTTGT
The DNA here is from genome assembly GCA_010110895.2 of Picea sitchensis. Taxonomy (NCBI): domain Eukaryota; kingdom Viridiplantae; phylum Streptophyta; class Pinopsida; order Pinales; family Pinaceae; genus Picea; species Picea sitchensis. The sequence continues at coordinate 55,456 of SNQJ01S0015847.1, read as the reverse complement.
AACTCTGTGAAGAGATACCTCATTTGAAGGTTTCAATCTACCCACCCACAAGCCATCTCAACTCAATTGTTGTTCTCAGCGATGCACGACACAAAGACATCATGATGGAAACGTGCTCAACCAATTTCCTGTTGTGAAGCTGCTCTATGTAGTCCCAGGTCATCCAACACAACCAAGTACTTCACCTTATTGCAACCCATAACTTCTCCTCTTTGCAATCACCTCTATCATCACCCTCTGCATTCACTTATGTGATCACTTATTTGTGATAAGTCATGCAACAAATCCTACATTCATCTACCTTTCCCAAGTGCTCGATTCTCCAACAAAATTTGTGCCTAGTATCCATAAGGTGTGCACAATAGGCCTGGCACTGAATTTCTTCACACATCAAACCAATCAAATATGCCTCTGCAATCAAGTCTATGAAAAGTTATGCGATGAACTATGTGATGATTTATGCGGTCACCCACCCTATCCAAGTGCTTCGTTTCACCACAAACTATTATCTTGGTCTACACACAGTGTGCACCCAACTCAACCTTCCCATCACACCTTGCTGCTTTCACCACAAACTATTATCTTTGATCTGATACTAACAAGGTGCATCTAGCTCAACCTTCCCATCACACCGTCAATTGAACCTCTATTGTAAGTTTGATGCAAAGTATGCGATGAACAAGTTCGCTACACCTAACCATTCACCAAGTCTACAAATGTTCCCATGAACCACCTTCACAACAAATTTCCATCATGTTGCACCCTATCCACTGTCACCATTATAGTAGTAGAACGTGATTCAATCGATACCATCTATCATTGATATAGTGGTTAAGATATCCCCAAACCTTCTCCAAAAATATGCAATGAATCAATTATGATACCATCTGTCATGCCCCAAAGAGGCCTATCGATCTTAAAATTGTGCACCCCTTGAGTGTGCTTACATCAGGACGCTTTACTTGGATTTTTGGAAACACCAAGGATAATTCATTTTAAATACACCTCTTAACCTACAAAACGATACTGTTTCTAGGCTAACACGAAGTTCACACTCCTACTCTAGTGCAATTTTTGTATATTTAGACAATTGTTAACAACTTTTAACACTTAGTCATTTTAAAGGATACATCCATGAACATGAGAACACTTGTGAAACGTAGTGAACATAGATATAGTGTGGTGGCACAAACCGTCCCTAACACCCAGTTAAGTCTTTGTTATTTCAGAACAATTACAATATGAGCGCTATCAACTTGTTTTACAAATTTGACAGAGTCACATCATATAAGGGAAAAACTCTCTATGGCTATATAAACCACAACAGAGACAGGTATGACTTCAGAAATAAACTCAATTCCAACATATACATATAAAAATAATGTGCAATATAAGAAAGAGGCGTAACTCGATCCAACGTTTGATGTCTCCACCATTGAGCACTTTGGACCAAGCTTTATATAATTCTAAGAAGTTCTCAACAAAACTAGAGTAGAGAAAGTATACAAGGATAATATATAAGAGGTTAACATATAGCATAATCCATTAATAAAATGGCAAACACTTCCATGGATAATAATCATATATTTGCAAGATATCAATAGAACGGGAAAGGAGTATTTCTATTAATAATTGATCAGCAGAAGTGACAATGATACAGACTTCTGTGTCAGCACGGTTTGAAACCAAGAAACCAAGTTCCTTCCAACTGGGTCTCCACCACTTCAATCCTCCACCAAAGGAAATCTCATAGGAAAGAGGCAATGAGGTCCTCTCAACAATAGGGAAAGATCTTGGGGGATGAACACTTTGTTTAGATTTGAGGGACAGAGGGATGCAGACTCAATATGAAGTAATTTCTCCCGAGTAACTTTTCTCTCAAAGTTGAATGATTTCTCCTCTTTTCCATAGCTCAAAATTGTTCTCTTATAGCCTTAAGAATGAAACTGAAGGGCTGAGTCAGAACGTTTCCAGTATATGGAAGGCCAAGGATCAGAGATCTTCTGTCATGACATGGAAACCCGACCTCATTTTGTATTTTATGGCACAAATCCCGATGTACATGGGCTGTAGTGGAGAAACTAGCGTATACACATATTGTATAGCACATAGGGAGCGTATATGTGGAAAAATGTATATTTTTATCTCTGGATTCATCAAAAATGGATGATAAGTTTGCATAAGGAAATGTAAAAAGGACCTCTGTGCAAGATAGCAATGGTGAGGCAAATCTTGCTATAACACACACGACTCGCCTCACCTCACCAAGACACTCATAAACATATTCATCACACCAAGACTTTATGTCACAACCGTCTCCACAACCTCATGTAGTGCACCTCAAATGTTCCCTCAACTACAGACTTGTTGTCTCTTTGTTTCTGCATAGTTCATAGATTTTGGTTCTACTTCACACATGCCTCCAATAGACCTACGTTTCTAGACTTCCACAAAACTATCCCAAGAGAATCTCACCCAACTCTATTCACCGAATCCACCTCAAGGAAACAAAAGTCCTCCTAAGTGAGGCTACTTGGCTCCTTGAGCGAGCTTTCCCTCTTCATCTTCCTCAGAACCATAGAGCTCTTCTTTCTCTCATTGTCTTCCAAGTTATACCAAGATTCCTTCTTGGTTGTTCACTCTCTTTCCTTTATAATTTCCCATCTGTCACATCTCTTTTCTCATGGGTGATCTGACCTATCTGTTCACAAAGTCACGCCCCTTCACAAGGTTGGGATGACTCCTCATGTGGGCATGTTCAGGAGGCTTGACCAACCGACTCATTGAAACTTTCATTCCATCGTCTAGCCAACCCATCAATCGGTCTAACCAACTTGTCATATTGGGTGTGCGCACCCCTTAGGTGAGTCTATCCAACTTTCCTAAGTGTGCCCCCATGCCTTAGCCGATTTTCCTTCATTTTCCCTCAACCCTTCATCAAACCATATATCATTTGACTTGTTTCGAAAGGCATCTCGGGAGGAATTTCCCCTTCACATGTCCGCATGCCCAAGGAACCCTAACTCTTCCCTATATAAATACTTTTGTCTCCTCATTTTTACCGAGTGTCCCGCTTGCCCAATTTCCTCTGTTTTGGTCTATGGTGGAAGTGCGTGCACTCAGGATTGGCACTGCAGGCCTTACAAGATGGATATTGTATATTTATATTTTTTAAAAGTGTTATATATCAGTTTGATTTGATCACAAAGGAATCATGCATCTTCCTCACAATGAACTATAAAAAAAATGTTAATTTTATATATGTTATTGTTTATAATTTTTTTCCAAATTGTATGTAACCTTAAATGAATAGATTATAGTCTTCCATTGATTTCATAAATTTTCTATTATATATTGTATACTTTTTAAAAGTGTTAAGTATCAATTTCATTTTATCACGGAAGGAATTATACATCTCCCTCATAGTGGACTATAAAGAGAGTTTTAAGCACAACAAATAGCCTAAAGTTGAGATTTGGGAACTACCAAAAGTTGATAATAGAAAAAAAATTGTTTAAATCTATATGTGGAATATCTAAAATTTATAATTTTCCAGAAATTCTCAGTCAAAGGGATGAAGAAAAGGTTGGGTTCTATTGTTTTTAGTATTAATTTTATTAATTATTAATATTGTAGTGGTTTGTGTGTCTTGATTTGTAGTTATTTTCTGTATTATGTTGTAAACTACTTTATTGACTATGTTTATGATGAGATCGACTTTTAGCTATTAAACCTTAAACAAAAAATAATCATGAATCCATTGATTTTTGTTTAATATTTTGCTTTGTTATGATTTCAAATATTGGATATAAGGTTTCCTAAATCCTTTTATCTTTGAAATATTTACAAATTATCTTATTATGTTCCATATTATTATAATTTAGTCTTTGAATTTGGATATGAATTTTTGAAGATTTTGATTTTGAATGGAAGAAAAATTGAGTTTAAATTTTTACAATTAAAAACATTTACATACTAACATTAAATTATAAATGTTTACACTTATTAATGATTATGTTTAATAATGTATATTAATTATTGTGAGATGGATTCAAGATCTTTGTATAATTCTATTGGAACCAAACACATTTACTTTATTTTATAAATTATCTAAATGACATGGACTAAGTTGCTACTAACCCTTATCTCATAATTAAACAATGATTACAAAAATTATAAATGACACTCTTTTTAGGACATCAAGATGATTGAATTTGCAAATTTCAATTCATTTCAAAAACCATTTTTCATATGCCATTTTCACTTTAGATGAAGGGAAAAATATTTTTCAAAGTATAAAATGAATAAAATACACACACACATACATATGAACAAACTCTCACGAGCTCGATAAAACATCGTGGGTAAGAAGAATTTGTTAAATTTCCTTAGTACACCAACATTAAATCACTATTTCAAAACATGTGTTACAATACCGACCTTCAAATAAAATTTTAAATCAAACTATGTAATTCATTACCTTTCTTAAGGATCAATAAATCAAATTTGGCCTAAGTGGAAGTTGGCCATCATCATCATATATATGTGAGAGAGATAGAGAGAGAGTTCATCAATGAACAATTTTATAAAACACCTTGCTTCTTTCATGTAGAAATTGACATCAAATAAATATTAGTAGATCAAGCCCATAATTATGTAATCTACATTTAACCTACTATTCTTGTGTCTTTTGATTAATATCCAAGTATCTTTAAAGTATCTCATTTTTAAAATATTTTGTACATGTGTTTTAATGATATTTTATACATTTTTTTTAATCTCATATTCATTATGGTATTAATAAATATTGTTTAATATGATCAGGGGCCGAATATTTTAAAATAATCATTAAAGAAGTGTTCTCAAGTAGATGAAAATTTTGATCTGCTATGATTTTTCTCTATCTCGACTCTGCAGCAGGTCAAAAATCTCTCTAATGGTGCCAAAGGGGGGGTCAGGCCCCCCACTCCCTCTCTCTCCACATAGCAACCACGCAAATATTGATCCTTCTAAGATGAATCCCCCTAATCCTAATTCTTCAATAGAAGGAATTCCCATATCAGAAGCTCCTTCGCTCAAGGAGTCTTTGCCAAATGTACAAAAGGCTTCGATAAGAAATGTGCATTGGATACTCGATAATTGCATCCCAAAAGACACGAAGACACCTATGTACAAAATTTTCTCTCAGAAAATGGTTGGATATGTATGACACATGAAAGATCACAGGTTAAATGGTAAGTTCTTAGGACTCTGGCCAATGGAAAATATCTCATTGCATGGATTAATTCCAGTTGGAAGCCTACCTATCATATTGATTTAAAGATAGGATCTAAAGGGTTCTTTACAATCATCTTTGAAAACCCTCATGAGAGGGACCATATTTTCGTAGGTGCTCATTACTTCTTCCTCTCAACAATTCTTCACCTATGATTCTAGAAGGAAAACTTTAACCCAAAGAAGGAGGACTTCTCCTATGCTCTGGTCTGCATAAGGATTTACTCACTCCCCTATGAATACTGGGAGGAAGAGATCCCAGCTGGAATTGACAATACCTTGGGAACCTTTGTAAAATCCTCTTATGCCACCAAGAAAGGGAGTTATACCACTTATGTTCATATTTTCATTTATATGAATGTCTTTATTCCTATCCCTAACTCAATCCACTTATTTTTCCAAGATGTAGAATGGTTCCAAACCCTAGAATATGAGTTCAATCCTTTTCACTGCAAACGATGCCATGAGCATGGTCATCTTTACAGATACTATCCTATTTTAATCATGCCTAAGCCATATAAAACTAACCCCAACATGGATGAGGAGGGTTTTGCCAAAATCCCCACTCATCATTGTCCAAATTGAAAGCAAGTCACTCATGGTCCCTCTGGGCCACAAAAAAAATTGAATTCCAAAAACTATTTTGATCATATTAGCTCCCTCCCACCAAATTATGATATTGGGATTGAAGAGGACTTAGCCCATGGCTTTCCCAAAACTAGAAAATCTGAGAACCAACCCCCCCCATGCAAAACTAAAAAAACCCAAATATGTTATCTCTTCCCCTAAAATTAATCTTCTAAAAGATGCCCCTATGATCCACCAAGTCGAGGAAGGATTGACTTCAAAGTGGATGAATTAGAACTAGATGATATTTACCTACAGAGCATTATAGATGCAGTCCGTAAATAGGATATGAAATTGATTCCTCCTGGACACATTCAACTTGTCATAAAATCCCTCCAAAAGTGTAGAAGAGAAAGTTTAGAACCATATGGAGATACAACATCAAACCCCAACCTAGGAATTCAACCTAGCAATATCAATACTAAGAAAAACCATAAGGAAGACAAGTGAAGAGGTAGGAAATCCAATCTCCAACTGTTGTAGGAAATCCGTGACATCCTAGTGAATTCAGGACATAATTCCTTGATCATGGACACTTTTCAACCCTCTAAAAGTTTCCAATGAAAGTGATCTCCTAGAATATTCCTGGAAACTAAGTTCTCAGGGGAAATGCTCCAAATAATCTTATCCAAACTTTGGAGAGAAGGTGGTTCCATGGCTATAGATTCAACAAGAATGACAGGAGGCCTAATGCTACTCCAGGATCTGGATAAGGTTCTTATCCAAAATTTCTTTTCTACATAAAATAATATATCAACAGAATTCTATCCATTGGGGGAAGAGACCACATGATTTATCGCCAAAGTTTATGGATTGTAGAAGATGGGGGCAAATATTAGCTTCCTGCAACAACTACAGTTCACAGTAGAACTAATCCACCCTCACCTCTGGATTATAGGAGGTGACTTCAATCTTATCTCTTCTCTGGAAGAAAAGAAAGGAGTCCTATGTATATTAGATCAAGATCTTTTGGCCTTCAAGGATTTTATTCAATACCACAACCTAATTGTTCTAGAAACCAACAATGGTACTTTCACCTGGAATAGTCACCGAGGTGGTTCTCAACAAGTGTCTTGTAAACTAGACCCAATCCAAATCTCTGAGTATTTAATTCTCACTGGAATGAACATGGAAGCCACCATCCTCCCTATTATAGGATAGGATCATTGGCCCATATGTCTTTCCCTCGACACTCTCAGTAAACCCAGGAAAAAACACTTTCGGTTTGAGAAGTTTTGGTTTTCTCACCCTGAATTCATGAGAAATATCAAGACTTGGTGGGATGGATCTAAACAAACTAATGGTTCCCTTATGTATTTCTTCCATCAGTGTCTTAAGGCCCTCAATCAACAGATCAAAATATGGAATAAGACAGTCTTCGAGGACATTTTTTCAATATCAAAAGCTCCTCAACTCTCATATGGAGATGGATCATCAATATATTATAATATAGGGATGGTAATCAGAGCTGGTCCATTAGGAGAAAGTCTTGACTTAGCAAATTGTGGAGAGGAAAAAAAATTCTCTAGAGGAAAAAGTAGAGGATCCAATGGTTGAAGGAAGGGGAATGTAATTCCAAGTTCTTTCGTCGTTCAATGATCCAACGATGTCACTCCAACTGCATAACCTATCTCGTATCCAAGAAAGGTAACAAACTAAACTCTCATTTAGACACTGAGAAAGAGATAACATCCCTTTTTCAATATTTGCTCACTGAGCAAAATCCGGGTCGTATAGAGGACATACAAATTGTCTCTCAACAAATATCTTGTTTGATTTTTGCGGAACAAAATTCCCTTCTTGTAAGGACCATTTATCTCTTTGAATTTGTAGCATCCAAATTCATTTTGGCGATAGGAAAAAATCCAGGTTCGGATGGCTTCACCTCATATTTATTTCATCACTGCTGGTCGATTATTAAATGGGATGTTCTATCACTGGCTTAGGATTCCCAGAGAATATCGGGGGTTCTTCTAACCTTGAATGAAAATTTTCTTATTCTAATTTATAAGGAAGAGTAGGTAGTGGACCCCAAAAGTTTTTTCCCCATTTCCCTCTGCAATTTCATTTATAATATCATTTCTAAATCCATTTTCCTCCGCCTTTAACCCCTCTTACCTACCTTGGTTGCTAAAGAAAAATTTAGATATGTGGAAGGATGTCAGATCCTTGATTTTGACTCATGAGGTTTCTCACTCACTAAAATCCACCAAAACTCCATGGATTCTCATCAAATTGGATATTTCAAAGTCTTTCGATAAGTTAAGATGGAAATTCATCAAGGAAATCCTTCTAGCCTTTGGCTTCAACAAATATTGGGTTTGTTGGATTATGGGCTTCATCACCTCCACATTATTTTCCATATTAATCAATGTCTCCCCCTCTCATATCTTTCTCCCCTCTTGTGGTATCAAACAAGGTGACCATGTTTCCCCTTTTATCTTTATTTTGATGGCAGAAGGACTCAGACCTAGCCTCAAGGTTGTTGTTGTAGATCATAAGATCCAAGGTTTGTCTCTATATCATTCAACAAATCCCTTGAACCATAACTAATTTGTAGATGACACTATGTTGATGGGTATACCTTCATATTTCTAAACCCGAGCCTTCCAAAAGGTTCTTCACAAATTCATCGATGCCTCAGGTACCTCAAATAACCATATCAAATCTCATATCCTATTTTTTAATACCCCTCTCTATGTTTAGTTTCGCATCACTCGAATCCTTGGGTTCTCCAAAAGCTCCCTTTCAGCCAAATATCTTGGGGTACCCCTGCTCACTCCAAGAGCTCGCAACAACTCTTCAGAATCCCTCCTCTCTCATCTTGGTAAGAAACTTTTGAACTAGACATTCTTCCCCCTCAACATTGCCAGCATATTGGTGCTTCTCAAATTTGTCCTTCAATCAATTCTGCTATATCTCTTTTCTTCTTTAGCAACGCCCAAAAGTATTCTAAAAGTTTTTAGAAATATTCAGAGAAAATTCCTTTGGAATGGAGCCCAATATTCAAAGAAATGGGCCTTGGTGTACTGGAATACCATTTTTCTTTCGAATTTGAAGGGATGACTTGGCCTTGAAGATCTGGATACTCTCAACAAAACCCTGGGGGCCAAAATTTGGTGGAGATGGTTGCAACAAAAAGGGGAGTTGTATATTTGATTATGGAAACATAAATATATATATGAGATAGACCCTACAGAGCTCATTAGGATGATGGATACTCACAGTGGCTCCCTCATCTAGAACTCATCATGGAAAAAATGGGGGCTAATCCAACAACATAGTTTCTGGGAAATATGTGATGGTCAAGCAACTCTCTTTTGGGAACATTCTTGGCAGCAAATTCCTGCCATTCAATCCAACTAGCACATTATCCCCTTAAAAATGACCCTCTAGAATCTCCTTGGTCAACAGGTCATAAATTATTGGGCCATCAATTCGGATAATTTTGATTGGTGCATCGGATAGATATATATGGACCACATTTCCCTCCATCTTCAATCTCTTATTCATCCCCTCATTCATCTCTTAAACCAAAGTAAAACCAGTCTCCTCCTATTCAAAAAATATAAGATGGGGTTATCGCTCGATCGATACCTTCACTCTTAAATAATCCTATCATTTAGTGGCTCATCACTTTGACCTCCTAGAGGAGGACATCTGGAATAAATCCTAGAAAATAAACCTCTGGCCTAAAGTGGCTACCTTCCTCCAAAAAGTAGCTCATAAGAATATTCTTACCTGGGATCATCTATGAAAAAGAGGATTCTAGGGACCCAGGTTATGTGTCATGTGCACCCTCCATGATGAGTCAATGGAACACCTTCTCAACACTTTTCCCTTTAGTAATTCTCTTTGGGATCAAGGTGCTATTGCATTCAAACAAATGGAACACATCCAAAACTCGGTCATATCTACCATCTCCTCTTGGCATGATATTGGATTCATCAATACAATCCTTAATCACATATGACATCTCTTTCTAGGATTAATCCTTTGGGAAATATGGAAGGATCACAATCGAAGAATATTACAAGATGAATCTCAAACTCTGAATTTAATATGGAGAAATATCGAACAGAATATTGAAGAACCATCTCCAAAAAAAATGGGACCCTATGGAATTTCAATGCTCTCCCCAAGAGTGCTTCCTCCTTTCTCTATAGTTACCCTCTTCCCCCCTTCCCTCTCTCCTCTCCCATGTTCGGCCTCCCAAGCCTTCTATCCCCTCTTCTTGGTCCCCTCTGCAGTCGGGCTGTATTAAACTTAATTTTGATGGTGCTACTAAAGGTAATCCAAGGTTGACCAGTTATGGAGGAATATTCCAAGAAAGTAATGGTTAAATTCTCTGTATCTTCTGTGGCTACTTGGGAATCAATTCCAACAATGGTGTTGAACTATGGGATTTGATAAAAGGTATACACATTTATCATGCAAATCATTTTCATCAACTCATTGTTGAGGGAGACTCTCAGATCATCATCAACTTGTTAACAAAACTCCAATGGGGATCTTCTCCCTCAATCCTTTCCACTCATTGGATGGTCAAGGCTCTAATTGAATTGATATGCTCTTTAATTCCAAACATATATGGCCCGATTCCCTCCTATATCAAGCGTGAGGTCAAAAACGTTGTTGACATTCTCGCTAATGTAGGTCTTGATAGACACCTTGATGTTTGTTGGGATGAGATATCCATCCCTTATCTTCATCATTCCTATCTTTCTATTGTGAAAGTTGATCTCCATTCCCTCGATGTGGTTGCTTCTAGTTCTCATGATAATACAAGTATCTTGACTGAGACGACTCCATGCCCAAGAAAACAATCGACAATTGGTTTCGAGTAAAGCACACCACTCATCCCTTCAACGATATCTATGGAAAATAAGTATAGACACGATGATGATCCTTCAAGTTAGAGAAGACAGATGAGGAATAATTATCCAGCGTGGGAAGAAGACCCGCATGCCCATCCTCTTCAATCTCATGAAATTTTCGAGGCCAACTTTGTACCCTGGTTTAGATTGATATTAGAAATAGTGGTGTAAATAATCATTCGTCTACCGATCAGATCCCTCTACGAGAGAGAGAGAGAGAGAGAGAGAGAGAGAGAGAGAGAGCCCTTGACTTATAATCATCCCTTGCCTCATGATGATGGATGTTGGTATGGTTAACATGAAGGAGCTATATGTGGAAATGGGATCTATAAATTTGGAAGGCGATAGTAGTAATCAAGGTATATTATTATATGATTCCGCTTTGTTTTTTTTTTTTTCCCTCTCTGTTATATTTTTCAACTCAAGTATCATGTTTAATACCTCTTTTTTCTCAACTCTACCCTTTTCATTAGTCTACCCATGGCTCCCAGAGGAATGAATCCTTTCTCTCACACTGTTAATCCCTCCCATGCAATGAAAGCTACAATAAAAGCCACTGAATTTTATGACAACTTCATCCCGAAAGACAAAGTCAAAATGCATGAGCTAGAAGCCGAGGTTCACCAAATTGGGGAGTTTTAGGAGGATGATGATTTGGAGTCTCATATTGGAGGCTTCATTTTGAATCCAGGGTGTACTCAAACCAGAAATTCAAATTTCTACAACACCCTAGAACTTTACAGGCACACCAAAACTATGGTGGTCATTGGTATGCTACCCAAGGAACATGATTTTCACTAGTTGAAAATCCGACAAGAAGCTTTGCATATTCAAAATGCCTACCTGATCGATGTGGTTAACTGGATCACTAAAATACAAGGAGGCACATTTGTTCCTCCTATGTGGAATTATGAAGGTTTTGAGACCTAGGATGCAACTTCTTAATGAGGAACTGAGGCTCCCACCAACACCCAGGTTTTGCATGACGAGTGACATATGTCACCTTGTTATTCATTTTTTCTATTATCTAGGTTTTTTAGCTTTGGAAAATTGTATGGATAAACATGCATTGGACAAGAATGATTGTTTTAGAATTATGACTCATGTTAATGCATGGGTTCCCCTCAGGAGCAGGCACTATGTTTTGGGGTTTTTTGTGATTTGGTGCCCAAGGGATTGTCATGGTCCCTTTGGGCCTGGTACAATATGACCTCCTATGTCTTTTGCTGTGTAAATTTTGTCCATATCTAATATAGAATCTTACTTATAAAAAAATATGATTAGGGGTCAGTTTTGTGGATTATAATTGATTTGTAGAAGGGGACATATCAAATATAAAATTTACTCTTAAAGTACAATGTGAAATGTATAAACTCCTCAATAATTGTTATATCGATTAATTGCGAATTATTGAGACTCTTCAAATATAATTATCATTGATTATATGATAAAAATTAAAGTTTCTAAAAAAAAATCTCCCATCTTGTAATATCTCATGGTTTATTGATCCTAGCAAAGATAAGAGACTAGATGCAAATTTTAGATAAATTTGTTGAAATGGACACCCCTTAATCATGGAATCTGTCGGAATACTG